>CM042399.1:14695506-14943006 GCA_023634145.1 Thymallus thymallus | reverse complement strand
TACCCCCCTCTCCCTCTCTCTCCCTCTCTCTCTTTGCCATCCTCTGAGGTGAGATTTTTAACCTTCCGTCTTGTGAATAGCATTACTAGTCCAGTAGTTCCCAGGGGAGCAGGCCCGAGAACAGGCTAGACCAGAGGTGGCACACTCACATCCAATTACCATATAATGGGCTTGAGTGGCATGAGTCATAGGGCAAGATTAACAATTAAAATAAAACAAACTGTGTGGGAAGGCTGGTGTTTAGAGCTGTGAATGCTTGCCTGTGTGAGGTTTGTGAAAACTTAAGATGCAAATACACTTAAAATTCATTGCAGTGAGGGGTTTGCAATGAAATGGATTGCATTATTGGGAAAAGTGTAATTTGGCTTCGATTTGCTTCATACTTACCTTGGTTTTTCCTTCGTCTGCTGTGCCTACTTGGATGGTAAGGGTTTTTCCAGGGGTACGGCTAGAAAAGTGACTGATGAAAATGGCTGCAGAAAATGACTTGTTCCCATCCTCCTGCAGTGTAGTGGGCTAAACATTAAAGCCCAGTCACTGTGCCTCCATTTTGTGTTCTGACCTTGTTGTCCTACTGGTGTTGTGTTGTGGAGGAACAGACATGACTTCACCAGGAGCTCCAGTTTCACACCACTCAGACAGAGAACCTGCACTGGGACATTTTGGGTCTATTTTAGATCAAGCCAGACAGACACTACGGATAGTTGGATACCGCAGAAAGGTATCTTTCCATCAATCTGATTCTCTATGGCGACTCGTCCCCTGTTGTCATCTGAACAAACAACAGGCAGAGTTTGAGTTTTAAAATATGCTCAGGCAGAAAATGAAATCTAGAACAACATTTTGGCAGGCATGGAGAAAACGGTGTTCCTCTCCTCTCCACAGATTCCTTCATAAGCCAAGACAGTTGGTATGGGGTCTGATGGCAGCCGTTATTGCTGCAGATTGAGTCATCTTCTCATAGGGAACACAGTGGGCCTCAACTCTCATTGCATTGTCCCAGCCAGCATACTTTTAGTAGAAAGCTCTGAGTGATTTAGATTCGCCTTCAATATATGTAGTGAACAAATTTCCCAATAACCCTTTCATCTTAATAACCTTAGGTTCTATATTAAAGACCTGTCAGTTAGGAAGTTGTGTGTGGCTAAACTACAGCCCAGCGCAGCCCAGTACAATCTGTGATAGATAGGCATCCTAAGCTAGGCTGGGGCCAGAGGATCAGGGGATGAGAGATAGGCAGGTGTGGGCGTAGGAGGGGGGACGGGGGGCCTGTTTGATGGAAGTCTTATCACAGTGTAGCGCTGGCACCTTATCACACCTGCAGGCCACTGTCAGGCTCACCTCACCTCCCTGCCTCACACTGTGGATTAGCCCTGAAGGACGAAGCTGCACGCCTTCAATCATCTACACTATCACCACAAACCATCTCTATCTCTACGCTCCTCACACAGCCCTTCTGTCAGACTCTATAACACAGAGAGAGAGAGAGAGAGAGAGAGAGAGAGAGAGAGAGAGAGAGAGAGAGAGAGAGAGAGAGAGAGAGAGAGAGAGAGAGAGAGAGAGAGAGAGAGAGAGAGCTCAGTGTAGAAAGGAACAGGTGTCACTACTATCAGAGCTGTAGGAACGGAGAGGGAGAAGAGGGAGAGGATGGATTAGGGTCGGGAGGAAGGAAGAAGAGAGGTCACAGAGCCGAAGGCGGAAAGAGGTTCCAAAGAGCGTTTTGTCGTTTCCCTCTAAGAGGGCAGGCGGTGCGGCCATTTAATGAGATGAATCCTCCTCGAGCATCTGTCCTTTCAAGTGTTCTGTCTGCCGGAGCTGGAGCTAGCTCTACCCTCTACCCTGACCCCGGCTGTGACTCCAGCTAATGGCCTGGTAGAAATTAGTGGAGGGGGGGGGTTTGAGGGTTGCTACAACGTGGGGCCACGTCATTAGCCGTGGAGTGCTGAGGGGAGAGAAGAGGAGGAGGAGGAGGAGAAGAGTAGAAAGGAGGCGACGGGAGAGGAGAGAAGAGAGTGGTGACCCAGCTGAAGCATTAGAGAGGCTAACAGTAAGGAGGGGTCGGAGGAAAGCTTATTTCTCTCTCCTCCTATATGACATGAAAATAAGGATTTTTCTTTATTTAAATAGAATCTCTGAGGTTTTCTTTTAGTCTGTGGCTGTCACACCATTGGATGATTGTCCTTCTTGTTCTCTCACTCTGGCTGGAAATGTAATATGTTGTCTATCCAGGTTGAAAAGGTGCATGCAAACACACCCTCCCAGCTGGGATTAGACAAAGACAGAGAGGTAGTCAGAGTGGTCCTGGCATGTACATTAGGGTAAAGGTGTCCTATAAGGAGGCCTCGTTCATGTGGAGAGAGCCCAGGTTGAAATGATTATCCTCTGGAGTAGAGCTAGATCCATCCTCCGCCCATGCCTCCCATACCTCCCATCCTCCTCCCATACCTTGTGTAGTTGAGATCAATGGGAGAGATCAGACACACCAAAGAAACCTTTGTAAGAATACTGTAGACAATAGAGCTGGATTGGAGGGCTGACTCTTCCGCTGTGCTGTTGTTCTCTGTCACTCTCAATCTCTCTCTCTCTCTCTCTCACTCTCTTTCTTTCTTATCATCCATTTTCCTTCCTTTTTTGTACAATCCCCCCCGTCCCATTCCCCTCCCCTCTGAACTGCTTCGACGCCGCCACTGCTGTGATGACAGTGAGGCGGAGGAGGTTGTTCCCTAGACATGCCAGTGGGAAGCCCTCACTCCACCGTGATTTAGCTCCGGCTTTCCACCCACTCTCGCCTTCCCTTCCCCTTCCCCATCCCTTCTCTCCTCTCCTTATTTCCCTAATGGCTGGGGAGTGATGGGAATGACGATGCGGATCATCTCAAGTGCAGTCATCACAGAGACTCTCTTCAGAGAGATGAGAGGAAGCTGAATGGAGAGAATATGACAGAGTACAGGGAGGGAGGGATTAATTGAGAAGGAGAGGAAGGAGATGTTGTGTCATGGCGTGTGTGTGAGGATGTGTTCGTATATCTTGGAAAGAGGCGGAGTGTGATAAACCAGGGTTGTAGATCAGTGTGTACTGCATACGTACACCATGTTATCTGTGAGAAGTACGCCTGTAGGTGATTGAACATGTTCTCTTATCAAAATGTTCTCTGTTGTGTTGTTGCAGGTGTCTGACCGCTGTGTCGTGGCTCTGGTGCCCAAACAGACCTCTTCCTACAACATCCCCCCGTCAGCCAGCATCTCCCGAACCTCCATCAGCAGATATGGTGAGTACCATAGAATTACATAGAACATTATACATATTTCTCTATGGTAAGTACTGTACTTAGCTCCTCAAACCATGGGACCATTTCAAACAAACAACATCAACATAAAGGGAGAGTCTGATATTAAAGTGTTCAGTGTGTACGCCTATGGGTGTGAGCAGACCTGATATACACATTAGACTTTAGATTAGTTTGTAGACATTTATCAGGCAAAAATAAAACCCTCCTAGCTAGGACCAGCTCTGTTTGGAGCGTCTATACTTTGCTGCAGAGGCATTGTTTACCGTACTCTCTCCTCCCAACGGTGTTTGCTGCAGTTTACCTCACAGCCCAGAAACTACAAGGGTGGTAGAGGGATGGAGAGGAATAGAGGGGGATAGAGGGATGAAGGGAGAGAAAGAGAGGGGGAGAGTAGAGAGGGCCGATGGGAGACATGGAGAGAGGTGTTTGTTTTTACCATCAAGTATAATAATGAGGATGCCAGACTGAGCCTGGAGCAAGGATATAATGGTCCGACACACACACACACTGGTGACAGTCACAGGGGTGAGCCACAGGGCCTCCCATCTGGTTCCATGCCCAACCCCAACGGCAGTGTGTGATTGGCTAATTATTCACTGTGAATGATACTTCACACCAATAGAAAGTGAAAACGGAACAGTTGGCCAATTATCAGGGCTGGGATTGGATGAGAACCCCCATAGGTTGTTTTCTGTCGCCTGGAGACATGACCAATTGGGCCAGAAACACCATCATCCCTCTCCTTCCACTATTTACTAAGTCCTCATTTACCAATCACAAAACCACCAGTATATTGCAAATTAGCCCTGGACAGTCTCAGGCAAACAATAAGGATGGTTTATGTGTAATGTGCAATAAAAGTCCTATAAGACTGTTACTAATTCACGAAGACGGTGGCGTTTACGATGTCATAGAGAGCATTTTCAACTCCTCATGAACACAGCCACATTAAGAATGTACTGTAGAGAGACTGTGATAATACAGGAGTAATGACTACATAACCAACAGAGCAGTATTATACTCAAATCAAATCACATTTTATTTGTCACATGGCCCAAATACAACAGGTGTACACCTTACAGTTAAATGCTTACTTACAAGCCCTTAACCAATAATGCCGTTTTAAGAAAAATAAGTGTTGAGTAAAAAATAACAGTAGCGAGACTATATACAGGGGGTACCGGTACAGAGTCAATGTGGGGGGCACAGGTTAGTTGAGGTAATTGAGATAATATGTACGTGTAGGTGGAGTTAAAGTGACTATGCATAGATAATAAACAGAGAGTAGCAGCAGCGTAAAAGGAGGGGTGGGGTGGGACAATGCAAATAGTCCAGGTTGCCATTTGATTAACGGTTCAGCAGTCTTATGGCTTGAGGGTGGAAGCTGTTAAGAAGCCTTTTCGACCTAGATTTGGCACTCCGGTACCGCTTGTTGTGCGGTAGCAGAGAGAACCGTCTATGACTAGGGTGGCTGGAGTCTTTGACCATTTTTAGGGCCTTCCTCTGACTCCGCCTGGTATAGAGGCCCTGGATGGCAGGAAGCTTGGCCCCAGTGATGTACTGGACCGTACACACTACCCTCTGTAGTGCCTTGCGGTCGGAGGCCGAGCAGTCGCCGTACCAGGCGGTGATGCAGCCAGTCAGGATGCTCTCGAATGTTGTAAATAAGTATTACACTGTAATTACTGAAACAGAGGATCTGGAGATGAATGGCCAACCTAAATGATCTAAAGTAAACTAAACACATTATGTTAGGCGTCTCAGTGTGGATCAGTGGCTGGTAATGCATACAGTATTAATTACACAGTATTCCATCCTGAACAGCATACTTTTTAAATCTGTTATATTACAGAGAGCTTGGTGAATATTTGACCAATATGTGTGTGTGTGTGTGTGTGTGCGTGCATGTGTGTGTGTCTGCATCCCTGTGTGTTTTCTATGATGCTGAATCAAAAAACAGCCTCTCCTTCTCTGGCTCCAGCCCGCTCCAGCCCATCAATCATGGCCTGGCACAGCGGGCACAGATGTGCCCCGACACCCACCTGATTGATTCATATCAATTTAACATTCAGCATTTAGCATCTCGCCTCAATTTACCGTTCCAGCGCCCTCCCGGCCCTACTACTCCCCCCTGACGCCTCACACCCTACCTCACACACACAAACACACACACTCACACCCCTGCTACCCTCACACCCACCTCCGGGAGCGTGAAGCTCAGTGCAGAGGTTACTGAGCTGAAGCTAGGCAGAAGTTAGTAATCTGCCCCCCTGGAGAGGAAGGAGTAGAGAGAGAGAGGGGCAGGGACCTGCCAGTGGCTTCAAATGGGATTTGAGACCTCAATCCACCCCACTCTCACACACAGAGAGAGAGAGACACACACAGGGGCTGACAGACACACCCTCCCCCCCGCCAGACTTAAAGGTCCCCAGTGGCCACCCTATAGACCCTTCTCGCTGCTGCTGGTCTTTGGAAAATACCACTTAGAGCTGTATGTCGCTGTAGAGCTCTGAGGCTTTGTTGTCCCACACTGCCCTTTGAAGACAGGTGAGAGGGATCTGACAATGATCTAGAGCCCCTCAAGACCTCTTACACACTCAGACACACACACACACACCGCCACCAGGGAGGAAAGAACTGCTAATTAGGAACACTGGAGAAGAAGAGAGGAGGAGAAGAGGAAAAGCTCCATTCCTTAGTGTCAAAGGAATGAGGGAAAGGAGATGGGAAGGGAAGAGAGGGGAGGATGGCTGGAGTGCTTTACATATTAGAGATCTTTTGATGCATTGATAAGGACTCTTTCAACATGGCGACACCAGGAAAGAAACAATTATGATTCCTTTTAAGAGGAACCCGGGAGAACCACGTCTCTCTCTCTTTCTCTCTCTTTCTCTGAAAGCGAGAGAGAGAGAGGAAGAGAGAGGGACAGAGAGTGAAGATATGAGAGGGAGAGAGAGAGATGGGGGGGGGTGATATGAAAGAGAGAGGGGGGGGCACTGGGCTGACATCTACCCCTCCACCACTCCTCCACTCTCTGGACTTAATGAAATATTAGAGGTGCATGGCTCCTTCCGTTTAGTCTAGTGAGAGGGAGCTGCTCACGCAATCTAGAGGGCCAACAGACGTTTTGACATGGACAGACAGACAGACAGACAGACAGACAGACAGACAGACAGACAGACAGACAGACAGACAGACAGACAGACAGACAGACAGACAGACAGACAGACAGACAGACAGAGACAGACCTAAAGGATTTATTCCCTTTCCTTCATCACGTCTCCGCCAAGCTAATATGAAATGATCCAGCGCTGCAATTTACTTTACAGAAAGGTTAACAAGGGACCTGGGGTTTTAAGCTTAGTAATGAGACTACAGAGGAGAAGGGCAAGTTAGACAGGAGGAGGTTCAGTGGATATGTGTGTTACTGAACAGAACAAGGGAATAGAGCACAGAAATAGGGACAGTGGCTCATTTAAAAGTGTCTAATTTGTCTCTCCCCTTCTCTCTCTCTCCCTTCATCTCTTACATTCCTTAATTCTCTCTCTCTCTCTCTCTCTCTCCCTTTCTCTCTAGACTCGTCCTTCCGGTACACAGGTAGTCCAGACAGTCTGCGTTCCCGTGCCCCCATGATAACCCCTGACCTTGAGAGTGGGGTCAAAGTTTGGCACCTGGTCAAGAACCACGAGCATGGTGACCAGAAGGAAGGAGACCGCGGCAGCAAGATGGTCTCTGAGATATACCTGACCAGGCTGCTGGCCACCAAGGTAACACCCAGCTTGCATACTTCTTTATGTACCAAGCATTGTCCCTCCATATTTCAATTATACTACAGTAGTTTACTTTCAGTTACAGGGGTTTTGTTTTACATACATTTTACTAAGTGACTGGTGGTAAGGTCCTGTATGTTGGATCCCGTGGCAGACTTTCATCTGCTTAGGTTATTGCCTATTCATTTAGGAAATCAGTTGTTATTGAGTGAGTTTATGTATGTCTGACCTGGTGTGTCCATTGTTTTTACCCAGGGTACACTGCAGAAGTTTGTGGACGACCTGTTTGAGACGTTGTTCAGTACCGTCCACCGGGGTAGCGCCCTGCCCCTCGCCATCAAATACATGTTTGACTTCCTGGACGAGCAGGCGGACAAACACGGCATCCACGACCAAGATGTCCGCCACACATGGAAGAGCAACTGGTGAGTAACCTGGAGTATGTAGAATAGGAATGATAGGATGTATCAATAGGATGTATAATGTAGGATGTGATGTGTATCAATCAGAGGATGATACATTGTCATCGGTAAGAAACTTTCCAAAATCTAACAGTACTGCATTCTTCCTGTCTGGAGTTAAGAGCCTCAAGCTCCTCCCTAAGCCAGCACGTTAGTGACCAAGAAAGAGCAGTGAAATACAGTACTGTTAGTTAGTGGATTCTGACTCAGTGCTTTCATGACCCAGAGAGTGAAGAAATGTACTGAGAGGGGATTCTGACTCATTTCTGTGCCCTCTTTCTCAGCCTCCCGCTGCGGTTCTGGGTAAACGTGATCAAGAACCCCCAGTTTGTGTTTGACATCCACAAGAGCAGCATCACGGACGCCTGTCTGTCTGTGGTGGCCCAGACCTTCATGGACTCCTGCTCTACCTCAGAGCACCGCCTGGGCAAGGACTCGCCCTCCAACAAACTGCTCTATGCTAAAGACATCCCCAACTACAAGAGCTGGGTAGAAAGGTAAGAATGAGACAAAATATACTCATACAATTCTATATCCTGGTTTTCTTACCCCTCATAAACTATTTTGGTCTCATATTATGTACTCCACAGGAGGTTGTTGGCACCTTAATTTGTGAGGACGGGCTCGTGGTAATGGTTGGTTTCCATGTGTTTGATGCCATTCCATTCGCTCATTTCCAGCCGTTATTATGAGCCGTCCTCCCCTCAGCAGCCTCTTGTGATGTACTCAGAAAATGTGAGGAATATGTAGAAAAATGAGGCTCAGCTTTCCAGTAAAGAATTCTGGTGTAGATTGTGTCGGCTCTCTGCATGTTGAAACTGAGCGTCGCCCCCTCTGTGTGCCTCCAGGTACTACGCGGACATTAACCGTCTGCCAGCCATCAGTGACCAGGACATGAATGCCTATCTTGCAGAGCAGGCCAGGCTCCACTCCACAGAGTTTAACATGCTCAGTGCTCTCAACGAGATCTACTCCTATGTCTCCAAATACAGCGAGGAGGTGAGTCCTAACACAAACATATAGACACTGCAATAATGGCCATTCTTATAACAGGCTAGGCCATGCTACTATCTTATAAGCTCTCTTCAGTCAAGTCTAGTGCCAAGAGTTTCTCTGTTCCCTTTCCCTGATGTGACAGCAAAAAGAACTATACACCCCTCCGCCACGTCACATAACCCATCCTACTGTAAGTGCTATATGTCCTGGGCCAGTGAGAGCTGTAGCAGACCTGGCTGTGGGTGGATGATATGTGGAGGAGAGACAGGAACAGTGGCTGTACAAGCAGCTCAGCATGCTACTCCATCCCCTGAGTGGTGTGAAGGAACACAGCCCTGTTCTCTCTCTCTCTCTATGTCTCTCTTGAGCAGAATCAAGACATGGCAGATGGGGGGGGGCAGAGAAAGGGATAAAGAGAACAAGAGAGAGGGCAGAGAGAGAAAAATGGAGGGAGAAAATGAGGGAGAAAATTAGAGCGGGGGAGAGGGATTGGAAGAGCGCGACAAAGAAGAGACGGAGAGCGAAAGAGAAAAGGTTCTGTAATGGAGACGTTCCGGCTGTAATGTCAGCACCTCTTCTGGGAGCCACTAGTCTGACCTTTATATGAGGCCACATTCACACTCCATCTTCTCGCTCCGTTTCTATTCCATTTATCTATCTCTCTTTCACTCTCTCTCTGTTTCAATCGTTTCTCTCTCTTCTTCCCTATCTAAGAGCTTGAAGCTGCTGCAGCTCTCTCTCTCTCTTTACATCTCAGAGACCACCTCTTCTACTCCCACTCTCTATCTCGTACTTTCTTCCTGCTTTGTTTCCTTCTCTTTTATCTCACGCTCTTCCCCCACCTCTAGCTTTCTTTCTCTCTCATCTTTGGCCGTCGTCGGTTGTTTGTTCCATGCCTGCCTCCTTGTGTGGCCCCTCTAGCGGGCTAGTGCAGCACTAAATGGATTTGGGTGATGGAGGGAGAGAGGGAAGGAAGGAAGGAAGGAAGGAAGGAAGGAAGGAAGGAAGGAAGGAAGGAAGGAAGGAAGGAAGGAAGGAAGGAAGGAAGGAAGAAAGAAAGAAAGAAAGAAAGAAAGAAAGAAAGAAAGAAAGAAAGAAAGAAAGAAAGAAAGAAAGAAAGAAAGAAAGAAAGAAAGAAAGAAAGAAAGAAAGAAAGAAAGAAAGAAAGAAAGAAAGGAAGGAAGGAAGGAAGGAGCTGCACCTGCATACTAATTAATAATAGATTGATATGGAGAGAAGAAGGGGAGAGGAGGATGAGGAGGAGGAGAGGCTCCGCTGGGCTCTGCTCTGCCAGCTCTAAGAGCACTTAGGCAGATGAGAGGGAGACTACAGGCAGGGAGGCAGGCAGTGTACAATGGGACAGGCTACTGGAGCTGTGTACAGACTGCAAACAGACTTTAAGAGAAACTAGTCTTCAATAATGTCCCCACAATGTTTTTAGCACAATGCCTAGAAATGAGAACATTGTGTATTTGTTGGGGGGGGGGAGCATAGCAACCTTTTTCAACCCTTTTTCTTGTCCACTGTTCACAATCACATACAGTACATTTTAGTCATATAGAAAAGGGAGAGATGTGCTGTATTAGCATTGATCCATACCTTTAATCAACGTCACTTTATATTGACTCACTGTGTGGCACGGCCCTTACCAGTTATCTTATTGGCTATTATTTATCCTGTTTGATATGAGCACATGAAAAAGCACCGCCAGCTGCCACGTTGTCACCCGGGCGTACATACAACGTGTTGTGACTCTGTGTGACACCGCAGACAGCATAGAGAAGACCCTGTCGGATTCCCCTTTGAACAACTTGATAAATGCCACGTTTACAGAGGGACAAAAGCATAAGATGACACAGAGGAAGGGCATTAGATGAGTTGGATTCCTCGGTTTTGTGCCTTTCTCTCTGACAGAGACAATTATATTTCCTCTTTAATGTTATATTCGGGAAATATAAATCACACATGATGCCACCCATCCAACAAACAGAGTTGTAATTCAGCATTGCATGAGTTAGCATACTCTAAGCCAGTTGATATAAAATGGACATTATGGAGTCCTAATTCAATTTACACTACTGGTCAAAAGTTTGGAATATTACTCATTCAAGGGTTTTTCTTTATTTGCACTATTTTTTACATTGTAGAATAAAAGTGAAGACAGAAAAAACATATAACACATCTGGAATCATGTAGTAAGCAAAAATATATTTTATATTTGAGGTTCTTCAAATAGCCGCACTTTGCCTTGATGACAGCTTTGCACACTCTTGGCATTCTCTCAACCAGCTTCACCTGGAATGCTTTTTCATCAGTCTTGAGGAGTTCCCACATATGCTGAGCACTTGTTGGCTGCTTTTCCTTCACTGCGGTCCGACTCATCCCAAACCATGTGGTTGAGGTTGGAACCAAAAATCTAAAATTTGGACTCCAGACCAAAGGACAAATTTCCACCGGTCTAATGTCTGTTTCTCAAGTTTCTTGGCCCAAGCAAGTCTCTTCTTCTTATTGGTGTCCTTTAGTAGTGGTTTCTTTGCAGCAATTCGATCATTAAGGCCTGATTCACACAGTCTCCTCTGAACAGTTGATGTTAAGATGTGTCTGTTGAACTCTGTGAAGCATTTATTTGGGTTGCAATCTGAGGTTGGTAACTCTAATGAATTTATCCTCTGCAGCAGAGATATTTCTGGGTCTTCCATTTCTGTGGCAGTCCTCGTGAAGCTGGTTGAGAGAATGCCAAGAGTTGAGAGAATGCCAAAACTGTCGTCAAGGCAAAGGGTGGCTACTTTGAAGAACCTCAAATATATAATATATTTTGATTTGTTTAATACTTTTTTGGTTACTACATTATTCTATATGTGTTATGTCATCGTTTTGATGTCTTCACTTTTATTCAAATAAAAAGAAAACCTTGAATTAGTAATATTCCAAACTTTTGACCGGGGGTGTAAGTCAATGCAACTTAATTTATTCCCTAAGGGGCATTTAAGAAAAGCCAAATGTCAACTTTCTCCACATATAATACTGTATACAGAAAACAGACATCACTTTCCTGAATACATCTGTATGTCTTCCCTGGGTTAAGTGTGAAACTGAAGCAGATTATTGGCCTGGGTTCACAGTAGGCTGACTTCTTGGTTTGAGTGTGTTAGGAGGGATACTGAAGCATGTTGTTGTCCTGTCTTCCCCCCTCCCAGATCACCATGGCCCTGGAGCAGGACGAGCAGGCTAAGAAACAGCGTCTGGCCTACAAGGTGGAGCAGCTCATCTCAGCCATGTCCCTGGAGAGCTGAGACAGACCACGGGATTGGACGATTGGACCGGCCCGGGATGTCCATCAGCCACCCAACCAACAGTCCCGATACTCACCGTGGGGGGGACAACCAACCACCACTGACCTGGGACCTTTTAAACCTTTTTTTTTTTTTCTCCTATGCCATACTGCCACCAACTCACTAAAAGCCTCCATAGGCTCTGGATACATGGGTGGGGATGATGATGTAAGGTGGGACAACCATAGACCTCCATAAAGGCTACATGGCATCTTTCTTTCCAGCGGATATTATTTTGGGTTTGACGGGCGGTTTTGTGTGTATAGCCCTGAAGGAGAGATATGTTGAGCGAAGGAATGAACAGAGGGGAGATGTTATAGTCAGATACACTCTCCCTGTCTGCTGAAAACTCACATTAGATGCAGTGAAAGAAAAAGAGATAGCTAGAGCGATAAAGACTTCTCATGATGGAGTTTTGCTTCCAAAAATATATGCTTTATTTTTGTATGTGTACATTTTGATCTTATCATTTGCAGTGGAGACATCTTCCTCTTGTTACATATGTGGACATTGTTGTACTGTACAAAGGCATAGGTTGTATTATAACTCGTCTTATAGGGTGCCATGGCCATCAGAAAGACATGGTTCTATGTCATGTCTTCTCCTGCTCTCTGTTCTCCTCAGACATTATTACCATTCGTTGTCGACATGATACTCCAAACAAAGTGGACAGAACCCAGCTCTGACTGTAACCCATCAGCCCTGTACAGGAACCCACGAAACGCATCCTCAACGTACGGAGAGCGAACGGACCTCAGAACGGACCTCTGAAAGGGGTTAAAGTTCAACCAGCATGCTCATCGACCCCAAACTCCTGTACCCTGTGTGATAAGAGGAGGTCCACAGAGTAGTTGGGTTATAAGGACAACAACAACCGGCACCATACTGGTTTCTATAAGACTCTCCTCTGTATGTACCGTGGAGGTACAAATGCTGATGGGTGTTTTTCTTTTTCATTTGAGTTTGTTTTTTAAACAAAAAGGAGTTAGTTGAACTGAACTTTAATGGCAAGATAGATGGCCAACTGAACATCCGTCCAAGTCGCTTTACCCCTCTCATCATCATTTACCCTGCTACCAAATCCTCTATCTCTACCAGGGGTGTGTACTATACAGTCTGTATTGTAGCCATAGTTGCCATGGCTACGCTGCTCTCAACGTACAAATACCATAATATACTGGAGACTAGATTCTAGAGTCCTGCCAAGCTGGGGACTGAGGCTGGCGGCAGTAGTGAAAACACTCCATTATATAACCAGAGTTTGTATCGCTTTTGGAGATCGGATCAAATGTGTGTGTAAAACCTGCATGCATCGTATCACATGTCAGAAGAAGTGTTTTCGAGGTCCATCTTTGTTTGTTTTTTAAGTGCCAATGGATCAGGCTAGCTGGAAATTGCCAGCGGCTAAATGCTAGCAAACTTATTTCCCTACCCAACTATGTACCAACAACAATGTCTTTCCAAAAGAGAATAAGAAGAAGCCTGTGTAGTGCCAAAAGATCCCGTCGTTTTAAATGATTCACTGATGTGTCAAAATCGGTTAATGCTTTACAGACGGGGCCAGCCAAGCCCTCGAACTGAAGTAGAGAGCCTTTAGAGAAGTGCTCATGTAACTGGAAGCTTGTGAACAGGCAGCAGGTACGAAAGCAGGATAGTAGCAGGCTCAGGAGAGAGACCGTTCTGTAAAATATATAGTTACTTGTCAAAAGTTGTCTATTTTTTGTTTTTGTCAAGAAGAAAATATCTGAACCGCTAGCATGGTCAAAAGAGGATATAAACGTCAAAGATAATGTGTGTTACAGTAGATCTTTGGTAAGATTGGATTGTCCTGTACCAAACTTAACCCATTTATGAAAGGATAGATAGAGGGAACCCTCATGTATTTATCCTAGCTGGGAGACAACATACACCACCATTCTGTTTTCTCCAGACTTCTTTGTTGGCTCATTGTTTACATCAAGTACTTGAAACTAGGTAGTATTAAAGGTGTATAGTATAATGACATTATTTATGGAGGGAGAGAGCATAACACCAATGTTAATGGAAGAAAGGTGCTTGTTTTCTCGGTGGCCTTAGAACACCAAGCTGACCAGCCAGCCATCAAACCACTGAGTGATCCTGATTCTTCTTCACGTCAACACTAATCCACCGCCTGTGTTGGAACCATTTTGTTGATTTTGACACTGTCCTTTTGATAAGGTACCTGTCCTGCCACGGTGTGTAAGGATAGGAAGGGTATGACCTGTTACTGCACAGGCAGATGGTGTTTCAGCCGTCTCGCCAGAGCAGTTTGAAGAGTAGAGCAGTCAGAAATGAGAGAGAGAGAGAGCGAGAGAGAGAGAGAGAGAGAGAAACCCCTTTAGCTCTAGTTTCCTGTCCCCTGCTTTGAAGCAGTGCTTTGATCTGAGTGTAGTCGTGTGCAGAGTGTGATCGGGAGATTGAAAAAACACATTAAAAACAGAGAAATGCAGGGTGATCACATGATTGACATGGTATTAATGCGTCCTGACGGGGGGGGGGGTTTGCAGTAACCGCTCCAGCCCAACACAAATATATATACAGTTGAAGTCGGAGGTTTACATACACTTTAGCCAAATATATTTAAACTCTGTTTTTCACAATTCCTGACTTTTAGTCAGTTAGGATCACCACTTTATTTTAAGAATGTGAAATGTCACAATAATAGTAGATAGAATGATTTATTTAAACTTTTATTTCTTTCATCACATTCCCAGTGGGTCAGAAGTTTACATACACTCAATTAGCATTGCCTTTAAATTGTTTAACTTGGGTTGTGTTGCCTTCCACAAGCTTCCCACAATAAGTTGGGTGAATTTTGGCCCATTCCTCCTGACAGAACTGGTGTAACTGAGTCAGGTTTGTAGGCCTCCTTGCTCGCACACGCATTTTCAGTTCTGCCCACACATTTTCTATAGGATTGAGGTCAGGGCTTTGTGATGGCCACTCCAATACCTTGACTTTGTTGTCCTTAAGCCATTTTGCCACAACTTTGGAAGTATGCTTGGGGTCATTGTCCATTTGGAAGACCCATTTGCGACCAAGCTTTAACTTCCTGACTGATGTCTTTCCTCCAAACATAACAATGGTCATTATGGCCAAACAGTTCTATTTTGGTTTCATCAGACCAGAGGACATTTCTCCAAAAAGTACGATCTTTGTCCCCATGTGCAGTTGCAAACTGTAGTCTGGCTTTTTTATGGTGGTTTTTGGAGCAGTGGATTCTTCCTTGCTGAGCGGCCTTTCAGGTTATGTCGACATAGGACTTGTTTTACTGTGGATATAGATACTTTTGTACCCGTTTCCTCCAGCATCTTCACAAGGTCCTTTGCTGTTGTTCTGGGATTGGTTTGCATTTTCCGCACCAAAGTACGTTTGTCTCTAGAAGACAGAACGCGTCTCCTTCCTGAGCGGTATGACGGCTGCGTGGTCCCATGGTGTTTATACTTGTGCACTATTGTTTGTACAGATGAACGTGGTACCTTCAGGCATTTGGAAATTGCTCCCAAGGATGAACCAGTTTTTTTCTGAGGTCTTGGCTGATTTCTTTTGATTTTCCCATGATGTCGAGCAAATAGGCACTGAGTTTGAAGGTACACCTCCAATTGACTCAAATGATGTCAATTAGCCTATCAGAAACTTCTAAAGCCATGACATAATTTTCTGGAATTTTTCAAGCTGTTTAAAGGCACAGTCAACTTAGTGTATGTAAACTTCTGACCCACTGGAATTATGATATAGTGAATTATAAGTGAAATAATTTGTCTGTAAACAATTGTTTGAAGAATTACTTGTGTCATGCACAAAGCATGTCCTAACCGACTTGCCAAAACTATAGTTTGTTAACATGAAATCTGTGGAGTGGTTGAAAAAGGAGTTTTAATTACTTCAACATAAGTGTATGTACATTTCCGACTTTAACTGTAGGTACACTCTAAATACATACAGCTGCCCAACACAAATATCTATAGGTACACTCTAAATACATACAGCTGCCCAACACAAATATCTATAGGTACACGCTAAATACATACAGCTGCCCAACACAAATATCTATAGGTACACTCTAAATACATACAGCTGCCCAACACAAATATCTATAGATACACTCTAAATACATACAGCTGCCCAACACAAATATCTATAGGTACACTCTAAATACATACAGCTGCCCAACACAAATATCTATAGGTACACTCTAAATACATACAGCTGCCCAACACAAATATCTATAGGTACACTCTAAATACATACACACACGCTCAAACACAAATAGGAAGCTTCCACCGTTAAACAATGGTGTCCTCCCTTCTGTTCTCTTCATGTCATCCAAGAGAACCATGCCCCTCTCATGCCTCATATTGCTTGTCTGTGCTTATCATTTTTCATTACTTTTATATTCCATGTGATGAAACCTCCTATACTATGTGTTCCACTATATTTGGCTTAATAGGAATGGGTTAAATTAAATAGAGGGGCATAGTTTGACTGAAACAAAGTTCGTTTTTCTCTCGAGGGCCCATTACTTAATGCTCTGTTTTTGATTTGTCTTTATTTTCATGAACTGCCATTCACTGGTTATTCCATTACCTAAATCTAACCTTGTCTTCTGGCCAGCATGCCATAACACCACATGACATTACTAGTCAATAGAAAATACATTTCCATATCTTATTATTGTTATTATTACATCTTATTATAAGTCTTAACTCACAGCTGTCTGCACCTTCCATTTTGTGAAAGAGATTTTAATACATTTTAACAGATTGATATCATACTGTACACTTTGGAGATGATGATGAAAAAATGAAAAGGTTCAGTTTTTATCATTCTGTTTTGTTTACTATTCTGCAGCTCAGAATTTAATTTCACAGCCAGTTAGTTGTCTCTGAGACATTTTGCAGTTGATACACGTTGAAGATTATTAAACGGCAACTTAATTCCCACTACAGAAGAGATGGAACCTAATTGAAGAAGATACAGTATGTTGTGCACTTTTCTACTCTTGGCTTACATGGTGGTGTAGTGATGGGTTTACTGGCATGTTTTATTACTTACAGAAAAACACGATAATAATTATTTTCTCATATCATCAGTCTGGGGAATCGAAAAGTCAACTATTATTCTCAAGGCAAAAATAATCACGGAATATGAAATGAATAACCTTCCATTCTAAACTAAACACAACGTAGACAACCTTTTGTAGACACTGGAGTTCTGTAATTCGTTATATAAAAATGACGGTAATAATAATAATAATAATAATAATAATAATAATGGCTGTTCTTGTTGTTTTATAAAAGTTGCTGTGAAAATTCTAAGAAAGTTTAAAGTATTTAAAGTTGTTCTCATTTTTTTATTTGCTTTGGTTTTGTTATGATAATATATTATTGTGTACCTATTGTAAATATGAAGCACACCTATTTTGCAAGCCAGGAATTCACTTTTTACTGTTGTTATATATAAATAAACTTTGCTGGTTAAAAAAAAACGCATAGAGCTGAAATACACGGCCTCGTCTCATTGACATTAGAAGTCACTAAGTATACTGTATGTGTTAGCTACAGTATAACAATTAGAGAGGGGTGATCAGAAGTAGGTTATATCCATGAATATTTTTTAATGGAATTGGTACCATTCCTGGCTGGACAGTTGATGTAGCTACTGTGGTAGATTCCTATAGTAGCCTAGCCACTCCAATGTTTACCTTTTCCACAGGCTAGCTGGCCCTGCGTCAGCCATCATCCCCATGGAACAAAAGGCTGCTATATCATTCATCCCATTTAGCCCGGGTTAATCCTGGGATGCAATCTAAACCCTGCCATCAATGGACGCACACACTGAGGCTAGCCGCTTAACCGGCAACAAGATAACCCATCAATGGACACTCACACCATGGCTCTTAACAAGATAACCCATACCTTTAATATGGGGAAGTGCAACCGTTTGTCTTCTTCATGCAGCAACGTGAACTCAGGCTACACAATCCTCCAGAACACCGGGGATGGAAGAATCACATTAGAATGGTAATAGATGGCCCCCGGCTAGTCTAAGGCTGAGGTTGACTATGCTGCTCCTGTCTGTCCATATTAACCCACCAATACGAGTGCCTGAAAAAGCCATAGGAGGGCTCTAACATAAAATATTCCTGAATCCTGTTATCTATCTAACTGGAGACCCAGGATGATAGTTCCTTATCTTAAACCGGCCCACCTCTTGAAAGGCGGTGCTCTTTTTATGGCCCTTCGATACAGATATGAACCAGCGCTTGGTTGCTAAATAACACAGATTATAGTACAGTACCTCTAAACCTCCATGAATAAATCCCGCCAACTCCCATGGTTGGAGGTCAGTGTGTCTAGTGTATAAGCAGGATATTCCGGTGCAGTCATAATGCAGTCCAGAAGATCCTCGTGATCCTTTTAATCAATATTCAGCCAGACTGTAACTGGACAGACAGGCTAGGCAGCTGGGGATGGCTGGATATTAATATTTGACCAGGTTTTCTGTGCTGAGTAGACTCCAGTCCAGGCCGGTTCAGTAGGCTGGTGGTCATTACAAAATCATTAGAGGACAAGGTGGAAGACCGGGGTGGAAGGATCTTCATAATCATATAATGAATGAAAGCAGGATGTCTCACGCTTTGCATAGGTATTTCATTCATTCTGCATATTTTCTGATTGCAACATATCGGAAACAATGCATCTGAATCTCTCTCAACACATTACATGAGATGAGTCAGTCCTGGTGGTTTTGTCCCTAACAGTTAGAGATGTGGATCAAGGTAATTGGCTCTGGCTCATCTGATCCAGCTCTGTGTAACTGAGAGCTTTGGCTGAAGGTGATGTCAGCAGCTCTTAGCTGATCCTCATTGGGGTGAGACTCAGACATACTCTATCCCCCATGTCCCCCAGCTCCAGCCCCAACCTTATCCCCCAGCCCCTGGGCAACCCCTGCTCCTGTATTTACTTCAGAGGGCTAATCCTCACATACTGTATCCCCCAAACCCTAGCCCAAACTCCAACCTCTATCCCCCAGCCCCACGACAGGCCCCTCCCATCCCCAGCCCCTGGGCCGCCCCTGGGCCACCCCTGCTCCTGCATTTACTCCAGGGGAGGGCTAATCCCCACAGCGATGTAATCCTGTACTGCTGAGACCAATTCAAACCCACATGAGACTTAATGCCTTGTAATGCCTTTACAAGGATGTTGCATAAAGCTGACATTCCATTTGTTCTGGGTGGGATTTCCTGCTAGGATTACAAGACAAATTCTAAAATAATTAATACAAGATGGCAGAAAGGGTAGGCTATGTTATTTCAACCTTTTATTATATTAACTTAAATATGAAACCAAACGAGACCCTTCTACTCTTTGTACCTTCTTAGCTATTGTCAAACAACTTCCTTTGAAGCGTCGTGGCTGTACTTACCACCTGTAACCTGCATGTCACCTTACCTTTCAGAAGCAGAGTGCACAGTGCTCTGAACATGTGTCTTGTTGGTAATTATATATCCCACTGACACTCGGAATTACCGCTTAAAGTTTCATTCATGACAGCAAACCGAACAGTTAAGACAGAGTTTCCTTTGTATTCCATGGCTTTCTCAGTAACAGCACTCAGATCGCTGAGGGCTTTTTGGAAGTGGATCTGTCCTGTTTAACTTTGATTAAGTCTCCTCCAATCCAATGTCCATGGTTATCAACTCTCACTGTCAGTCAGAAAGGATGATAGGTCAGCTGGGACCTCTAGTAAGGATTTCTTAGAGAAGGAAAGTGAGGCTCTTCCTCATGAAGCTCCTCTCTCACCTCTTACCTGTCTGAATGAGAAAAGTGGAGTGACAGACTTGAAGAGAGAAGGACATATAGAGAGGGAGGAAAGAGATGGAGTGAGTGGAAAGTGAGAGGAAGTGCAGTTGGAAAGAATAAAGGGAGAGAGAGAGAATCCAGTCATTAGCTTTTGGCACTGGGCTCTCTCTCTCTCTCTCTCTCTCTCTCTCTCAGTGTGAAGGCCTCTTACCCCCACCTAGGGGAGGATGAGAGGCACACAACCAAGTCCTCACACTCCTATTAGGGAGATTATCATCCCCAATCAGAGACAGCTGTATAGTGTTGTCTCTGATTGGGGATAGTATTTAGTCACCACACACAGCCACCTGTGTGTGGATCATTATTCACTTGTGTTTGTCTGCACTGCCTGCAACATCCCAAGTAAGTCACTGTGTTTTGTTTGAATCGTGTTTTTGTTTTTTCACTCTCCTTTATTTGTAAATGCTTCGTGAGTCCATCTCATTTTCAAATAAAAGGATGACACTTCACCAGCGCTCCATCTATCGTCCCATATATCCGACGCACCGTGACAGAATGATCCACCACCCTGGGACGCAAGGGAGTATTACTTTAGGAGATATCCTCCTCGGTATGGGAAAAATTACCGAGGAGGAACACTCCTATTATCGTTCGGTGGAGGAAGGCTGGGGTCTGGAGCAGTCGAGGCGCCGACGACGGAGGACACGTCACCGGGCTAGAACTGAGGACCAGCCTGGAGCCCAGAAAACCCCTCAAACTGATTTTGGGGGGGGGCTATGGGGGTGGTCGGGGATCGAGGAAGAAGAGCCCCGACCACTGCACTCGTGGGGGTTCCAGGAGGAGCCCCTACAGCCATGGGAGCAGGAGTACAGGGAGGAGTCGGAGGAAGACGACGACTATGTGCTTCTGTTCCCTCACTCGTGGGGGTTCCTGGAGGAGCCCTCACAGGATGGGGATTGGCGGTGGAGTAGAGACGACAGGGACAGTCGTGCTCCAGCGCCAGTTCCCAGTCCGGTGCCTCCAGCGCCGGTCCAGAGTCGGAGGAAGAGGAGACCGACTCAGCGCACCAAACCATCGGTGCGCAACATTAGCCCGGTGCGACCCGTACCAGCTAAACGCACCAATCCAACGGTGCGTTTCCCCAGCCCGGTACGGCCCGCGCCTGCTCCGCGCACCAGCCCTATGGTGCGTGTCTCCAGCCCGGTGCGACCCGTGCCAGCTAAACGCACCAACCCAACGGTGCGTTTCCCCAGCCCGGTACGGCCCGTGCCTGCGCCTCGCAGCAGACCAGTGGTGCGCTCACCCAGTCCAGTATGCCCCGTGCCCATTCCTCACACGGAGCCTACAGCGAGGGTCGACAGCGCAGCTCTGTGGTTGGAGACCATCTCTGCGTCGGTGCCCAGTCTGGGGCCGACAGCCAGCCCAACCACAGGGCTGGAAACCCTCTCTGCGTCGGTGCCCAGGTTGGGCACGACGTTCAGCCCCGCTGTGGAGCAGGAGCTCCATAGCGTGTCGGTGCCCAGTCTGGGGCCGACAGCCAGCCCCACCAGAGGGCTGGAAACCATCTCTGCGTCGGTGCCCAGGGTGGGCACGACGTTCAGCCCCGCTGTGGAGCAGGAGCTCCATAGCGTGTCGGTGCCCAGTCTGGGGCCGACAGCCAGCCCCACCAGAGGGCTGGAAACCATCTCTGCGTCGGTGCCCAGGGTGGGCACGACGTTCAGCCCCGCTGTGGAGCAGGAGCTCCATAGCGTGTCGGTGCCCAGTCTGGGGCCGACAGCCAGCCCCACCAGAGGGCTGGAAACCATCTCTGCGTCGGTGCCCAGGGTGGGCACGACGTTCAGCCCCGCTGTGGAGCAGGAGCTCCATAGCGTGTCGGTGCCCAGTCTGGGGCCGACAGCCAGCCCCACCAGAGGGCTGGAAACCATCTCTGCGTCGGTGCCCAGGGTGGGCACGACGTTCAGTCCCGCTGTGGAGCAGGAGCTCCATAGCGTGTCGGTGCCCAGTCTGGGGCCGACAGCCAGCCCAACCAGAGGGCTGGAAACCATCTCTGCGTCGGTGCCCAGGGTGGGCACGACGTTCAGCCCCGCTGTGGAGCAGGAGCTCCATAGCGTGTCGGTGCCCAGTCTGGGGCCGACAGCCAGCCCCACCAGAGGGCTGGAAACCATCTCTGCGTCGGTGCCCAGGGTGGGCACGACGTTCAGCCCCGCTGTGGAGCAGGAGCTCCATAGCGTGTCGGTGCCCAGTCTGGGGCCGACAGCCAGCCCCACTAGAGGGCTGGAAACCATCTCCGCGTCGGTGCCCAGGGTGGGCACGACATTCAGTCCCGCTGTGGAGCAGGAGCTCCATAGCGTGTCGGTGCCCAGTCTGGGGCCGACAGCCAGCCCAACCAGAGGGCTGGAAACCATCTCTGCGTCGGTGCCCAGGGTGGGCACGACGTTCAGCCCCGCTGTGGAGCAGGAGCTCCATAGCGTGTCGGTGCCCAGTCTGGGGCCGACAGCCAGCCCTACCGCAGGGCTGGAGACCATCTCTGCGTCGGTGCCCAGGGTGGGCACGACGTTCAGTCCCGCTGTGGAGCAGGAGCTCCATAGCGTGTCGGTGCCCAGTCTGGGGCCGACAGCCAGACCAGCTGCAGGACTGAGGACCACCACTGCGTCGGTGCCCAGGGTGGGCACGGCGTCCAACCCGAGACCTCCGGTAAGGGTCAACTGCCCGAGGCCTCCGGTGAAGGTCAGCTGCCCGAGACCTCTGGCTAAGGTTAGCAGCCCGAGACCTCCGGAGAAGGTCAGCAGCCCGAGACCTCCGGAGAAGGTCAGCAGCCCGAGGCCTCCAGTGAAGGTCAGCAGCCCGAGGCCTCCAGTGAAGGTCAGCAGCCAGAGGCCTCCAGCGAAGGTGAGCGCCCCGCCACCTCCAGCGAGGGTCAGCGCCCCGTCTGCGTCGCTCCAGCAGTCCGCTCCACCGGTGCCCAGTCCGGGGCCGGTCGTCTACGTCGCTCCAGTGCCGGAGCAGTCCGCTCCACCGGTGCCCAGTCCGGGGCCGGTCGTCTGCGCCGCTCCAGTGCCGGAGCAGTCCGCTCCACCGGTGCCCAGTCCGGGGCCTGTCGTCTACGTCGCTCCATTGACGGAGCAGTCCGCTCCACCGGTGCCCAGTCCGGGGCCGGTCATCTGCGTCGCTCCAGTGCCGGAGCAGTCCGCTCCACCGGTGCCCAGTCCGGGGCCGGTTGTCAGCCCCTCTCCAGGGTCGAGGGCTCCCGCACCAGGGTCCAGACAGGACTTGGTGAATGGCGGGAGTACTGAGGGGGGAACCACCGCGCCGGGGTCCGGACCGGACCGGGCGTGCAACGGAGAGGTAGGAGGAAAGCTACTCTCACAGCCTGTGCCACGCCCGGAACCGGAACCGGAGCCCCCACCAGCAACCACCTCAGTACCCCACCATGTCCCCCCTAGTTTTGGACATTTTTTCTTTCAGGAGAGGGGGGATTGTATGTGTGCGATCGGGAGTCCGCACCTTAGGGGGGGGGGTACTGTGAGGGCTTGATTGTGATAAGGCCTCTTACCCCCACCTAGGGGAGGATGAGAGGCACACAACCAAGTCCTCACACTCCTATTAGGGAGATTATCATCCCCAATCAGAGACAGCTGTATAGCGTTGTCTCTGATTGGGGATAGTATTTAGTCACCACACACAGCCACCTGTGTGTGGATCATTATTCACTTGTGTTTGTCTGCACTGCCTGCAACATCCCAAGTAAGTCACTGTGTTTTGTTTGAATCGTGTTTTTGTTTTTTCACTCTCCTTTATTTGTAAATGCTTCGTGAGTCCATCTCATTTTCAAATAAAAGGATGACACTTCACCAGCGCTCCGTCTATCGTCCCATATATCCGACGCACCGTGACACTCAGAGAAACACGCTGACTACATTTGTGTGCACTCTGCATATTTCACAGGTCAGAGGCTCCTCCAGCAGCACACGCCCACACCACACACAAACATACAAAGACTCACAGATGCATATAAAATGCTTGTGCTGTAGACACATAAATAATTCACATGATTTAAACACACATTTATATACTCAATTTCAAACCTAAACAAATATAAGTGCACAGACTTTCCACATTGTAGGAATGTTGACCAGGTGCATGTGGGTGACCTGTCTCTCCTCTCATTGATGGTAATGAGGAGGTGTCCTCTCCTTTAGCGCAGGAAAAACAAAGAACAAGAAGGGAGGCACACAACCCAGTCCCCCTGGCCCTTAGTAAACTAAAACTGAATGTAAAACAAAAACTTAGTAAACTGTAATAAAATAATTAAACAAACCCATTTGAAAAGCTAAAACTATACTGAAGCTTTCAAGCACAGGAGATATTGGTAGCGTTCCCCTGCTTGGACATTGCGGATGCATGCCAGTTCTTTTTTTTTTGCGTATCAGCTAACCACATCATATGGTATAGAAGTCGGCTGCCCGACTGCACAGTCGATGACATGGCACCATGATGGGGTTAGCTAATACGTGAAATACCTATCCAGGTGTTGTAAGATCTGGCAGGCGTCAGCAACGTCTGAGCAGAGGAACGCGCCCATTCAGATGAGCGCAATGCACGTCTTTGATCTCACAGATTCACACAGAGTATCTGCGCGTGTTCGTGTGCGCTTCTCGCTGCTACAACGTGGTACAACTACGGGACTATAACAGCAGGACAAAACAGCGTAGAAATTTAGCTTCACTCTTCCACTGTTTACTTTGTGCCTCTACGTCATCTCGCAGAGTTGACCTTTAAAGCTAACCTAACCTATGAACTTTACACATTACTGCCCAACAGTGGCAAGAAGTGACATCCACAAAAACACACAAACAATGCAACACATGCCATAGGCCCTAGCCTCCCATGGATAGGCTGCTTTCTGTCCCTAACACAAACTGAAACTATTTCATATTAAACTAAATATAAATGTTTTTATACAATTTAAACTAAAACAGATCTGAAAACTAACTGATACTAAACTGAATTTCAAATACAAAATAGAAAAAAAAAAACGTGTATATATAAAAACACTAAACTATGATAACCTAGCTCTGGTCTTACCCTGCCATCTGCACTCGCTGCAGAAAAATTCCAGCGTAGGTATTTCTCAGTCACGCAAATATGCACAGAGACACGCATGCATGCACACACTTACACACACACACACACACACCCCACTGTCAGTCGAGACGCAGGTGAGAAGCGCCTGCCAAATTTCCCCTGCCGGCGCCCCATTTACATATGCAGATGTTAATTACCACTGGAACGTGTCTCGGCCAATCAGCAGCAGGCGTCTGGGACAGCTTGTGCCTCTCCTCTCTCCCCGCAGGTCGTTGTTTCTACGGTTACTCCCCTGGCTGATAATAAAGATAATCATCTCAGATTTCCTTCATGCCTAATTTCTCCTGTCCTGACCGGTCGCTACAGTACAGAAAGGTTCTGCCTCTCTCTGATTCTGATTCTCCACAGCCAGGCTTTATCAGTATACTGCATGACAGGGCCAGGGTAGGGCCTAACCATACACAGACACCAGAAGAGACCGTTTAGTCAGAGTCTCAGAGGCGGAGATGCGATTGGCCTCGGATTAGCCCGGAACGTTTGATGGGGTCGTGATGATATGTGGTTGAGACACAGGCCAGATGAGATCTGGTACTATGATGGGCTGGCAGCTGGTGTGTAGTTAGCGCCCAGGCTGGGAGAATATTTGCCTGACTACTCATCCTGAATTTGATTCCGCTGCGCTATCGATCGCTCCGTACGTTCAGTCTGAAACGGACATCTTAGAAGTCGTTTGTGCGGGCGATTTGATTGTCTCTAACAGATCAGGGCATCAAAGCCAATGACGGCTCTGGCACCGGCTCTGGCCCAACCCATCGGGATCTGGGACCAATCTGAATTGTCAGAATGTGTTCGCATTCTACACAATGCCAGGGAGGAAAGCAAATCCAGATTAAGTGTGGAGAAGAAATGCTAGTGGGTGTGTCATTTAGCCAGAGCGATGAGGGTGGGTATTCAGGCTAGGAGAATATGGAGACACTGAAGGAGGTTTAAGGTTCTTTTGGTATGGTGTTGGTCATCACTGTGGTGTCTCAAGGGCCTTTAAATTGCTGCCAGTTGGAACACTACACCTACCATAACCCCCTGCACTACAGGTCACCTGAACAATTACGCATCAGGTGTCTGTGTGATATGTTAAATTGACAGCACCTGTGCTGTATAGGGAGTCAGCCACAAGAAGAGCAGCATGGCCTGCTGAAGGCTCTTAAACAGCTCTGTGGACTAATTTGATGTTTTGAGTTACTTACTCTGACAGAGCTAGGCTTGTTGATTTTCAGTTTGTACCATGTCACTAAAAGCCTGTTTGTGCTGTTATCATCTTGCCTGCTCATGGTCCTGGTATCTGTGGCTACACCAGGGCCACAATGCAGGTCATTATTCCAGAGCTCTGGACAATTTGCTTTATTATATACTACATGACCAAAAGTATGCGGACACACCGCATACATCTCATTCCAAAATCATGGGGAAGGCTTTCTACTATATGTTGGAACATTGCTGCTGGGACTTGCTTCCATTAAGCCACAAGCATTAGTGAGGTCGGGCACTGATGTTGGGTGATCGGTCTGCGTTCCAATTCATCCCAAAGGTGTTCGATAGGGTTGAGGTCAGGGCTCTGTGCAGACCAGTCAAGTTCTTCCACACCAATCTTGAAAAACCATTTCTGTATGGACCTCGCTTTGTTATTGTTCCTCCTCCACCTTTGGCCTGCCAAATGGTGAAGTGTGATTCATCACTGCAGAGAACGCGTTTCCACTGATCCAGAGTCCAATGGTGGCAAGCTTTACACCACTCCAGCCGACGCATGGCATTGTGCATGGTGATCTTAGGCTTCTGTGCGGCTGCTCGGCCATGGAAATCCAAGCTCCCGACGAACAGTTATTTTGCTGATGTTGCTTCCAGAGGTAGTTTGGAACTCAGTAGTGAGTGTTGCAACCGAGGACAGATTATTTTTTACGTGCTACTCACTTCAGCACTCAAGCTTGTGTTACAGTTGAACGGGGCAGCTGTTGAAGGGCAGAAATTTGACAAACTGACTTGTTGGAAAGGTGGCGTCCCATGACGGTGCCACGTTGAAAGTCACTGACTTCTTCAGTAAGGCCATTCTACTGCCAACGTTTGTCTACGGAGATTGTATGGCTTTGTGTTTCTATACACCTGTCAGCGACGGGTGTGGCTTTAATAGCCTAATCCACTCATTTGAAGGGGTGTCCACATACTGCTGTGCATGCCTTGTCCACACTCACTATTCCTCTCCTACCCTAGATGAGACCTACATGTGTCCTATAACCATAGAATGATTTGTATTTTGTCAGTAGACAACAGGTAGCTAGCCTTCAATCCTTCCTCCACCACTTTGCTTTCAAGAATTTATTTCAACCATAAACTATTTGCTAAGCACAACATGTTGCCCGCCCCCTCAATTACTGTTCAAAGTTAAAGGTTAAATAAAAAGATACAAAATTACTGTTCAAAGCAAGCCATCTGTAATATACAATGTGAAGGATACATCTAAACCCAACCCCCCTTCTGTCTTTCTCTCCGTATTTTCCTCTTTCCATCTCTCTCACTTCTTTCTTCCTCTCCTCTCTCCCTTGTTCCCTCTATCGTTCCCTCTATCTTTTCCCTCTGTGCTCCCTTGGATCCATTGTCCAGACAGTGAACGTGCCTGGGATAGCAAAGGCTTGCTTTCGGCACACTTCTTTGAGAATTATTTAAGGCTGAGGAGTTTGTGAAATGAATATTTGATGGAGGGGACCTGAGCGGAGTGGCCCTCCCCTCTTCCACTAGCCCAATGCAACACTTCAGAGATGGGTTGAGGTGAGATGCCACACCCCCTCGCCTTCACCCCACCACAAACATACTCCATCCATACCTTTATTTTTTTTGGTAGTTACATTCTGAACACATAGGAAGAGCTGTACATGTATGTTACACATGGATATACAGTGCCACATAAATGTACTGATCCAGTTCTACGTGATCCAGTTCTGCTGCTTTGATAGCAGTCTTTATTTTCTTTTTTCTCACACTTCTTCCCTTTCCAGCCCTCTGTTATTTGTTAACTACCACCGTGTGCACATATAGTGTGTTGATTGAGGAACCATGGCATTTAGTCAGTGTTTTAACCGTGATGCTTTTTTATGGACTTTTGATTCCTAGAATGGCCACAAGAGGACAGTAATGAGTCAGACAGAAATTCCTTTGCTTCCTATTAACTGCAGCTTGGTTTTAGAAACCTAGTCTTACAGTGTCATCTTGTGGCCAACTCAATAATTGTCCTTGTTTGTACTCAAATTCACTATAATGTATCACAAGGTTAAAGGGCGGAAAAGCCGAGAATACAAAGAAAGCATACCACATAAAGTACAGTGCCTTCAGAAAGTATTCACACCCTTGGACTTTTTATTATTCCAGCCTGACCTACACACAATACCCCATAATGTCAAAGTGGAATTATATTTTTAGAATTTTCTACAAGTGAATTAAATGAAATGGCTGAAATGTCTGAGTCAATAAGTATTCAACCTTTTTGTTATGGCCAGCCTGAATAAGTTCAGTTGTAGAAATGTGTTTAACAAGTCACATAATAAGTTGCATGGACTCTGTGTGCAATAATAGTGTTTAACATTTTTTTTTACTTTCCTGAACATACAATTATCTGTAAGGTCCATCAGTGTAGCAGTGAATTTCAAACACAGATTGAACCACAAAGACCAGGGAGGATTTCCAATGACTCGCAAAGAACGGCACCTATTGGTACATGGGTAAAAATAATAACACAAAAACAGACATTGAATATCTCTCTGAGCATGGTGAAGTTATTAATTACACTTTGGATGATACAGGATACAGGCGTCCTTCCTAACTCAGTTACCAGAGGAACGAAACCACTCAGGGATTTCTCCATGAGGTCAATGGTGTCTTCAAATCAGATTATAGTTTAATAGTTGTGACAGGAGAAAACTAAGGATGGCTCAACCATGTTGTAGTTACTCCACAATACTAACGTAATTAACATAGTGAAAAGAAGGAAGCCTGTATTGGACACAAATATTCCAAAACATGCATCCTGTTTGCAATAAGGCACTAAAGTAATATGGCAAAAAATGTGGCAAAGCAAGTCACTTTTTGTCCTGAATACAAAGTGTTATTTTTGGGGCAAATCCAATACAACATATTACTAAGTACCACTCTCCATATTTTCAAGCATGTTGGTGGTTGCATCATGTTATGGGTATGCTTGTAATCGTTAAGGACTGGGGAGTTTTTCAGGATTAAAAAGAAAATGAATGGATCTAAGCACAGGCAAAATCCTAGAGGAAAACCTGGTTCAGTCTGCTTTCCACTAAACACTGGGAGATGACTTAACCATACAGCAGGACCATAACCTATAACCAAATCTAGACTGGAGCGCCTTACCAAGAAGAAGAAAAAAATCTATGGCAAGACCTGAAGGTGGTTGCCTAGCAATGATCATCAACCAATTTCACAGAGCTTGAAGAATTTAGAAAAGAATAATGGGCAAATGTGGCACAATCCAGGTGTGCAAAGCTCTTAGACGTTCATGAGTGTAATAACAATAATGAATGCGTTTCACACAGTAACACAAATCATATTAAGCTTTATGTATACAGCACATTTTCAGACATGCAATGCAATGTGCTTCACATGAAAATAAAAATTAAACAATGAAAATAAACAGAAATATTTGCTACACAACAAACATAAGAGGATAAAAAACAAAATAATAAGAACTGAAAGACTAAAAAGCACCTTAAGGCTTTTCCAGAGTCTGGGGGCATAAAAACTAAAGACTGCCTCGCCATGCCTCTTGGTCCTAGGCTTGGGGGTAGTTAGAAGGCCAGAGGACCTAGGGACCTACTGGGTACATAAAACTTATATCTGACATGTATTGGGGTACACAATCGTGGATTGATACATTTTAAGAAGAATCTTAAAATGTATTCTAAAACTCACAGGCAGTCAGTCCAGAGGCCTTTAAACCGGTTTAATGTGTGTTCTCCGTCTGGTCTTGGTCAGTACCCGTGCTGAAGCATTCTGGACATTTTGCAGTTGACCAATAGCTTTTTTGGGTAGGCCAGACAGGAGAGCATTACAGTAGTCAAGCTTGCTTTTAATAAAAGCATAGATGAGTCTCTCTATCAGCCTGAGAGAAATGGCTGCACCTTGAGAAAGGGCCGCACCTTGAAACATGAGTCATTTACCAGAGACAAATGACAGCCCTTTGTATTTATTAGGGGTAAAGTCAAACTAAGCAATGACCTAACCGATACACGAGGCAAAGTATGAGACTTTCTTGGGATTTTTTTATATACACTGAACCAAAATATAAACACAACATGTAAAGTGTTGGTCCCATGTTTCTTGAGCTGAAATAAAAGATCCCAGAAATGTACAAAAAGCATTTCTCTGTTAGTGAGCATTTCTCCTTTGCGAAGATAATCCATCCACCTGACAGGTGTGGCATATCAAGACGCAGATTAAACCGTATGATCATTACACATGTCACCTTATGTTGGGGACAATAAAAGGCCACTCTAAAATGTGCAGTTTTGTCACACAACACAATGCCACAGATGTTTCAAGTTTTGAGGGCACATGCTGACTGCAGGAATGTCCACCAGAGCTGTTGCCAGAGAATGTAATGTTTATTTCTCTATCTCTACCATAAGCCGCCTCCAACGTTGTTTTAGAGAATTTGGCAGTACATCCAACCGGCCTCACAACCGCAGACCACGTGTATGTCATTGTGTGGGCGAGCAGTTTGCTGATGTCAACGTTGTGAACAGAGTACCCAATGGTGGGATTATGGTATGAGCAGGCATAAGCTACGGTAGTAATGCGCGGGTTGACTCATAACCCACAGTCCCCGCGGCTGGGTTCAGTGTCATGAAATGTGTTGAAAGGCGGGTGGGTGGCGGACGGGTTGAATAAAGAGAAACAAAACATAAATGTATAATTCTGGTGCAATTTATAAATATTGTGACTATATTGAGTTTTTTTTTTCTTAATTTGTATCTGGCATTAGAGACTAAGAGATACAGTGGGGAGAACAAGTATTTGATACACTGCTGATTTTGCAGGTTTTCCCACTTACAAAGCATGTAGAAGTCTGTAATTTTTATCATAGGTACTCTTCAACTGTGAGTGACGGAATCTAAAACAAAAATCCAGAAAATCACATTGTATGATTTTTAAGTAATTAATTTGCATTTTATTGCATGACATAAGTATTTGATACATCAGAAAAGCAGAACTTAATATTTGGTACAGAAACCTTTGTTTGCAATTACAGAGATCATACGTTTCCTGTAGTTCTTGACCAGGTTTGCACACACTGCAGCAGGGATTTTGGCCCACTCCTCCATACAGACCTTCTCCAGATCCTTCAGGTTTCGGGGCTGTCGCTGGGCAATACGGACTTTCAGCTCCCTCCAAAGATTTTCTATTGGGTTCAGGTCTGGAGACTGACTAGGCCACTCCAGGACCTTGAGATGCTTCTTACGGAGCCACTCCTTAGTTGCCCTGGCTGTGTGTTTCAGGTCGTTGTTATTCTGGAAGACCCAGCCACGACCCATCTTCAGTGCTCTTACTGAGGGAAGGAGGTTGTTGGCCAAGATCTCGCGATACATTGCCCCATCCATCCTCCCGTCAATACGGTGCAGTCATCCTGTCCCCTTTGCAGAAAAGCATCCCCAAAGAATGATGTTTCCACCTCCATGCTTCACGGTTGGGATGGTGTTCTTGGGGTTGTACTCATCCTTCTTCTTCCTCCAAACACGGCGAGTGGAGTTTAGACCAAAAAGCTCTATTTTTGTCTCATCAGACCACATGACCTTCTCCCATTCCTCCTCTGGATCATCCAGATGGTCATTGGCAAACTTTAGACGGGCCTGGACATGCGCTGGCTTGAGCAGGGGGACCTTGCGTGCGCTGCAGGATTTTAATCCATGACGGCGTAGTGTGTTACTAATGGTTTTCTTTGAGACTGTGGTCCCAGCTCTCTTCAGGTCATTGACCAGGTCCTGCCGTCTAGTTCTGGGCTGATCCCTCACCTTCCTCAGGATCATTGATGCCCCACGAGGTGAGATCTTGCATGGTGCCCCAGACCGAGGGAGATTGACCGTCATCTTGAACTTCTTCCATTTTCTAATAATTGCGCCAACAGTTGTTGCCTTCTCACCAAGCTGCTTGCCTATTGTCCTGTAGCCCATCCCAGCCTTGTGCAGGTCTACAATTTTATCCCTGATGTCCTTACACAGCTCTCTGGTCTTGGCCATTGTGGAGAGGTTGGAGTCTGTTTGATTGAGTGTGTGGACAGGTGTCTTTTATACAGGTAACGAGTTTAAACAGGTGCAGTTAATACAGGTAATGAGTGGAGAACAGAAGGGCTTCTTAAAGAAAAACTAACAGGTCTGTGAGAGCCGGAATTCTTACTGGTTGGTAGGTGATCAAATACTTATGTCATGCAATAAAATGCAAATTAATTATTTAAAAATCATACAATGTGATTTTCTGGATCACATTGTATGATTCCGTCTCTCACAGTTGAAGTGTACCTATGATAAAAATTACAGACCTCTACATGCTTTGTAAGTAGGAAAACCTTCAAAATCGGTAGTGTATCAAATACTTGTTCTCCCCACTGTATATAGATACAGATGAAGTCGGAAGTTTACATACACCTTAGCCATATACATTTAAACTCAGTTTTTCACAATTCCTGACATTTAATCCTAGTAAAAATTCCCTGTCTTAAGTCAATTAGGATCACCACTTTATTTTAAGAATGTGAAATGTCAGAATAAGAGTATAACGATTTATTTCAGCTTTTATTTATTTCATCACATTCCCAGTGGGTCAGAAGTTAACATACACTCAATTAGTATTTGGTAGCATTGCCTTTAAATTGTTTAACTTGGGTCAAATGTTTCGGGTAGCCTTCCACAAGCTTCCCACAATAAGATGGGTGAATTTTGGCTCATTCCTCCTGACAGAACTGGTGTAACTGAGTCAGGTTTGTAGGCCTCCTTGCTCAGTTCTGCCCACAAATGTTCTATAAGATTGAGGTCAGAGCTTTGTGATGGCCACTCCAATACCTTGACTTTGTTGTCCTTAAGCCATTTTGCCACAACTTTGGAAGTATGCTTGGGGTCATTGTCCATTTTTAAGACCAAGCTTTAACTTCCTGACTGATGTGTTGAGATGTTGCTTCAATATATCCACATAATTTTCCTTCCTCATGATGACATCTATTTTGTGAAGTGCACCAGTCCCTCCTGCAGCAAAGCACCCTCACAACATGATGCTGCCACCCCCGTGCTTCACGGTTGGGATGGTGTTCTTCGCCTTGCAAGCCTCCCCCTTTTTCCTCCAAACATAACGATGGTCATTATGGCCAAACAGTTAAATTTTTGTTTCATCAGACCAGAGGAAATTTCTCCAAAAAGTACGATCTTTGTCCCCATGTGCAGTTGTAAACCGTAGTCTGGCTTTTTTATGGCGGTTTTGGAGCAGTGACTTCTTCCTTTCTGAGCAGCCTTTCAGGTTATGTCGATATAGGACTTGTTTTACTGTGGATATAGATACTTTTGTACCTGTTTCCTCCAGCATCTTCACAAGGTCCTTTTGCTATTGTTCTGGGATTGATTTGCAGTTTTCGCACCAAATACGTTCATCTCTAGGAGGCAGAACGCGTCTCCTTCCTGAGCGGTATGACAGCTGCGTGGTCCCATGGTGTTTATACTTGTGTACTATTGTTTGTACAGGTGAACGTGGTACCTTCAGGCGTTTGGAAATTGCTCCCAAGGATGAACCAGACTTGTGGACGTCTACAATTTTTTTTGTAGGCTGATTTCTTTTGATTTTCCCATGATGTCGAGCAAAGAGGCACTTAGTTTGAAGGTAGGCCTTGAAATACATCCACAGGTACACCTTCAATTGACTCAAATGATGTCAATTAGCCTATCAGAAGCTTCTAAAGCCATGAAATCATCTTGTAGAATTTTCCAAGCTGTTTAAAGGCACAGTCAACTTAGTGTATGTAAACTTCTGACCCACTGGAATTGTGATATAGTGAATTATAAGTGAAATAATCTGTCTGTAAACAATTGTTGGAATAATTACTTGTGTCATGCACAAAGCAGATGTCCTAACTGACTTGCCAAACCTATAGTTTAACATGAAATCTGTGGAGTGGTTGAAAAATGAGTTTTAATGACTTCAACCTAAGTGTATGTAAACTTCCGACTTCAACTGTATATATATACTTTTTCTACGATTTCAAAAACCAATGATTGCAAAGTTAAACAAACCATATATCTATAAACAAGGACTAATTTTTACAATTTCCACATTTTAGTTTGTTCTGTTTCTGCCGTCATTATGTTACCAAACTTTGCATCTGCACTGTAAATGTGTTTTTGTGAAATTATCCTTAGTGCATAGCTGTATGGTTCGTTTAACTGTGCAATCATTGGTGTTTGTTTGACATATATACATTTTAATGTAAGAAATGAGTCTCGGCATCTTAACGTGGACTAACATAGGGCTGCTTAACTGACTGACTGATGTACAGTGTGACTTACGTAATTGTAGTGAAAGGGCTCCTAAGATGAATGCATCCATCCAGCAGTGGAATAACCAGTCATCTGGTGCTGCTTAATGAATTAATCCCACAAGCCTGATCTGGCAACACGGCCAAAGTGGAGTCAGTTACAGCCCTTTCTTTCCTTCTTTCTTTCTTTCTTTCTCTCTTTCTTTCTCTCTCTCTCTAGTAGCTCAAAGTATGAAGCTGAAGTGGAAGTATTGTATTCAATACTGTCACTGTATTAGTTTCCTCCAAAACCAATGCATTTCACACAAACAATGCCTTTTTATACTGCATGTACTCTTACACTACATGTGTATAAACAAATCTAACTTTATTGGTATTTGATAGAAAGGTAGATGGACTTAGTAATTCACAAGTAAGGGTATGACTAAAACACATTATTTTGCTCTGACATGGGGTGTTAGCACATACTGATGTTCCCATCTTTCATGGCGCTCTTTCTCTTTTTTTTCCTATTTTATTTCTTTCTTCAACCATTTTGTTTTCTGCTTTCCTGTTCTTGTTTAGAGTTTAACCCCGTAGTTCAGGTCCTCTGTGAGACCCAGAGTAAAACCCAGAGCCTTTTTTTCAACCCTACACATAAATCACTTCAAGTCTGCCCAGCCACCAAACCACAGCCAATTAGTGGTGGTTTCTCTCCCCTGGCTCTGGCCCTGCACTACAGGGAAGGTGAAAGGGAGGGAGAGAAATGGAGATGAGTTATGGAGAAGGATGGATGTAGAGTGAAGGTGAGCAGTCCAAAATGATGATGCAGTCAAACTCACACGGAGGCTTAAATTGGCCAACTTTATAGAAGCAATTGTGAGAGCTCAGAGTTCCTAACGGTAGCATGTTTGTTTTATCTAAGTTGTTGTGCTTGTTTTTCCAATTTATCTCTTGTTTTTAGCGTGATGATTCATAGAATTAAGCTGTGCAGACTTGTTTGCTGCTTGGTTTATCGTTGTTGGAGTTATTTTAATTTTTGGGACTGCTGGTGCGCATGCAGAGCTGGGGTGTAACACACTTTGTGTGTGTACTGGCGGGCTCTCTGGGTTGGTTTTATGAACAATAGCAGTATGCGCTCTCCTGAGACAAGTTTTATTAAAGTGGAACATCTGTAAGGAGAGCGAGAGGAGGACAATGAAGGAGGGAAACTTGGCTTTACTCTTCCCTGTTTTGGGAAGTACATTAGAGCAGACTCCAAATCAATAAAACAAGCAGGTCATGCATGTCAGAACTGAATGGATGCAGATTGAGAGAACAAATCACTTAGACTATATTGCAACATATTGACAGGAGCAGGTCGAGTGGTCAACGCTTGTTTGGGCTACAATAATAATAATAATAATAATAATAAGGTAACGTACACTTTGTTTATAATACATCTAGATATTTTTATTTATTTAACTAGGCAAGTCAGTTAAGAACAAATTCTTATTTACAATGACGGCCTGCCCCGATCATGGGCATAGTGCTGCCTTCCAGGAACATAATGTAATACCATGGTCAATGCGAAGGCTACAGTGTCTTTCCTAGCTTACTGTTTGCCTCTGTCTCCCCTGACAGTCAGAGAGATAATGCTAGTGTGACATGTCTGTAGTCGTCCCTCTGTGTCAGCAGTGGCATCAGGCCTTGGCAGAACCAGGGTTCCCTCATCAGTCTTCACTAGGGACAGGGCTGGGCTGAGCGGGTCTCGTCAATGGCCAGCTGGACTGTCTGGAGCCTCTCCATTGTCCAGTCTTCATAACAGAGCATTTCTACTGGCCAGCAACTTTCAGGGCCATAGCACACAGTGTCCAGCCCCTGGGATGAGTGAACAGACGAACAGCAGAGAACATTGGACATGCTCCGAGCCTGTCAGTCTTCTGCATCATTGTGTAAGAACCCTGGCTGTGGAAAGTTGAGGCTTAGTGCTTCCATCACCTCGTTCATTGAATTTTCGCTCATTCCACTACATACAGTGCATTCGGAAAGTATTCAGACCCCTTTACATTACAGCCTCATTCAAAAACATTTACATTTTTTTTCAATCTCATCTACGCAATACACCATACACAAAGCGAAAACAGGTTTTTAGAAATGTATAAAAATAATATACTTTTTTTTACATACGTTTTCAGACCCTTTGCTATGAGACTCGAAAAAGCTCATGTGCGTCCTGTTTCCATTGATCATCCTTGAGATGTTTCTACAATTTGATTGGAGTCCAATTGTGGTAAATTAAATTGATTGGACATGATTTGGAAAGGCACACACCTGTCTATAAGGTACCACAGTTGACTGTGCATGTCAGAGCAAAAACCAAGTCAGGAGGTCGAAGGAATTGTCCGTAGAGCTCTGAGACAGGATTGTGTCGAGTTACAGATCTAGGGAAGGGTACCAAAAAATGTCTGCAGCATTGAAGGTCCCCAAGAACACACTCACCTCCATCATTCTTAAATGGAAGAAGTTTGGAACCACCAAGACTCTTCCTAGAGCTGGCCGCCTGGCCAAACTGAGAAATCGGGGGAGAAGTTCCTTTGTCAGGGAGTTGACCAAGAACCCGATGGTCACTCTGAGCTCTAGAGTTCCTCTGTGGAGATAGGAGAACCTTCCAGAAGGACTACCATCTCTGCAGCACTCCACCAATCAGGCCTTTATGGTAGAGTGGCCAGACGGAAGCCGCTCCTCAGTAAAAGGCAAGACAGCCCACATGGAGTTTGCCAAAAGGAACCTAAAGGACTCTCAAACCATGAGAAACAAGAATCGTCACGTCTGGAGGAAACCTGGCACCATCATGCTGTGGGGATTGTTTTTCATCGGCAGGGACTGGGAGACTAGTCAAGATCGAGGGAAAGATGGAGCAAAGCACAGAGAGATCCTTGATGAAAACCTGCTCAGGATCTCAGACTGTGGCGAAGGTTCACCTTCCAACAGGACAACGACCCTAAGTACACAGCTTCAGGACAAGTGTCTGAATGGCTTAGCCAGAACTCGGACTTCAACCCTATTAAACATCTCTGAAAATAGCTGTGCAGCAACGCTTCCCATCAAACTTGACACAGCTTGAGAGGATCTGCAGAGAAGAATAGGAGAAACTCCCCAAATACAGGTGTGCCAAGCTTGTAGCGTCATACCCAAGAAGACACTAAGCTGCTGTAATCGCTGCCAAAGGTGCTGAGTAAAGGGTCTGATTACTTATGTAAATGAGATATTTCAGTATTTTTATTTTTTTATATACATTTCTAAACCTGTTTTTGTATTCTAAAATGTAATACATTTTAGAATAAGGCTATAACGTAACAAAATGTGGAAAAAGTCAAGGGGTTGAATACTTTCTGAATGCACTGTATGTGGGAGAGGACTGGACTCTGGTCAGGGTCTCCTGTTAGTGAAGAGATTTACAGCAGATAAATCCCCATAACCCACTGCCCCTCTCAGTAGCCATACTCACAAGGTCAGGAAAGCCTTTACTTTGATTCTGACTGCTGGGAAAGCTGCCCTGCCTGCTGCCACAGTGATTGGTGCTCCTGGCTGGGGGCAGGTGTGTGTGTGTGTGTATTAGCTCTCCTAGTCTGCTCAGCTTTTGTAAAAGGGAGGGGGGGGCTTGAGGAAAGGGTCAGTCAAGGGATCGGATTACCACACCCCAGTTAGTCCCTAAAGAATGTGAACATACACAGGGACTAGTGGGAGTGTCCCAGTCCCCGACACTCGCCTGCTCTTGCCTTGGTTCAGCCCCATCTGGTCCGATTGTTTGACCAGCAATTTTACAGGCAATTCCCAAGAAAATACCAGTCTGGCTGCATTTATAAAGTGAGAGAGAAAATAAACTGCTGGATTCCAATCGTTGCTAGGATAGGGTGTGAGATTGCATAACACCATATGTGTTTGCCTATGGCATGGGTGTATAGGGTGATTTTGTGTGGGTGGTGATTTCTGTGGGTATGAGCAGCAGTGTGTGGGGTTCAGTGGATGACCCATCCCAGTATAACTGACTCACCAGTCCAGGGACAAACTAAAGCCCAGGCTGAGTAGAGTAGAGTGGAGTGGAGTGATGCAGAGAAATGTGATGTGTGTGACGTCATGCACTGTTGCAGGCCTCTGAGCTATGCAGCACAATATTAAGAAGGCAGGCAGACCAGACTACGGGAGAGCACTTCCTGTTTACCAGGTGCAACTTCAAAGCAGAACCAATCAGTCAAGCCCCTCCATAGCCAGAGCCAACAGGCTGCCTGGGACTGGGATCTCTCAGTTAGGGGTAGATACACTGGGTGAACAGCGAGTCATGGTTGTGGTCAACTCTAAGTATACAGCGGAGGTGCTAGTTCACTGATATCGTAAAACTTGATTTTAGGGATTATTAAAAGAATGCAAAGTGCAGTTTAGATGGCATACCATCTCTCACACAACTCCGCAATAGCTTTCCAGGTTTGGGGAAATATCTGGATGGGTTTGCTGATCCAGACAACAGCGCACAAAGTCTGAAAAGACAGATGTGATGATGCACACCATATTACCATTTAAAGCGTCAATACAGGATTAAGATTGAGTCCTACTACACCGGCTCTGACGCTTGTCGGATGTGGCAGGGCTTGAAAACTATTACGGACTACAAAGGGAAACCCAGCCTCGAGCTGCCCAGTGACGCGAGCCTACCAGACAAGCTAAATGCCTTATATGCTTGCTTCAAGGCAAGCAACACTAAAGCACACATGAGTACACAAGCTGTTCCAGACGACTGTTTGATAACTCTCTCGGTAGCCGATGTGAGCAAGACCTTTAAACAGGTCAACATTCACAAAGCCGCAGGGCCAGACGGATTACCAGGACGTGTACTCAAAGCATGCGCGGACCAACTGGCAACAGATCACCATAGTCCTTGTGCCCAAGGAAGCGAAGGTAACCTGACTAAATGATTATCGCCCCGTAGCACTCACGTCGGTAGCCATGAAGTGCTTTGAAAGGCTGGTCAAGGCTCACATCAACAGCATCCTCCCAGATTCCCTAGACCCACTCCAATTTGCATACCGCCCCAACAGATCCACAGATGACGCAATCTTATTCGCACTCCACACTGCCCTTTCCCACCTCGACAAAAGGAACACCTATGTGAGAATGCTGTTCATTGACTACAGCTCAGTCTTCAACACGATAGTGCCCTCAAAGCTCATCACTAAGCTAAGGACCCTGGGACTAAACACCGCACTCTGCAACTGGATCCTGGACTTCCTGATGAGCCGCCCCCAGGTGGTAAGGGTAGGCAACACATCTGCCACGCTGATACTCAACACTGAGGCCACTCAGGGGTGCGTGCTTAGTCCCCTCCTGTACTCCCTGTTCACCCACGACTGCGTGGCCAAACACGTCTCCAACACCATCAAGTTTGCTGACAACACAACAGTGGTAGGCCTGATCACCAACCAACAATGAGACAGCCTATAGAGAGGAGGTTAGAGATCTGGCAGTGTGGTGCCAGGATAACAACCTCTCCCTCAATGTGAGCAAGACAAAGGAGCTGATCGTGGACTACAGGAAAAGGCTGGCCGAACAGGCCCCCATTTACATCGATGGGGCTGTAGTAGAGCAGGTCGAGAGTTTCAAGTTCCTTGGTGTCCACATCACCAACAAACTATCATGGTTCAAGACAGTCGTGAAAAGGGCACGACAACAACTTTTCTCCCTCAGGAGAATTAAAAAATTTGGCATGGGTCCCCAGATCCTCAAAGCTGCACCATCAAGAGCATCATGACCGGTTGCATCACCGCCTGATATGGCAACTGCTCGGCATCTGACCGTAAGGCACTACAGAGGGTAGTGGGTACGGCCCAGTACATCACTGGGGCCAAGCTTCCTGCCATTCAGGACTTATATACTAGGTGGTGTCAGAGGAAAGACCAAAAATTGTCAAAGACTCCAGCCACCCGAGTCATAGGACCAAAAGGCTTCTACCCCCAAGCCATAAGACTGCTGAACAATTAATCAAATGGCCAGTATTTACATTTGTTTTTACACATGCTGCTACCCACTGTCTATTATCTATGTATAGTCACTCACTGGGCTCTACCCATACACTCACTGGGCTCTACCCATACACTCACTGGGCTCTACCCATACACTCACGGGCTCTACCCATACACTCACTGGGCTCTACCCACACACTCACTGGGCTCTACCCATACACTCACTGGGCTCTACCCATACACTCACTGGGCTCTACCCATACACTCACTGGGCTCTACCCATACACTCACTGGTGAGTGTATACATATTCAAACATATTTATTAGTACTCACAAACGAAAACAAAAACAACAAACGTAATACCGTGAGCACCGTGAACTGTGTTGAGCACACAGACAACGTACTAAACAAACACACAATGATCCACATGCAGGTGGATGTGAAGTGCACATAAATATACTCCCCAATTAGAGACAACTCAAGACAGCTGTCTCTAATTGGGGATCATCAAACCCAACACCAACCTAGTGAATGTAAGGACCTGACTGTGGCCACCCCACTCCCTCTAGTGGGAGTCAGAGACCTGGCCTCAGTCAGGCCCTTACACTACCCACCCACTCACACATACTACAATAACACTCCAACACACACACACACACACACACACACACACACACACACACACACACACACACACACACACACACATGTATAAAGTTTGGAATATTACTCATTCAAGGGTTTTTCTTTATTTGCACTATTTTTTTTACATTGTAGAATAAAAGTGAAGGCATCAAAACTATGACATAACACACATATGGATTCATGTCGTAACCAAAAAAGTGTTAAACAAATGTGAGATTCTTCAAATAGCCACCCTTTGCTTGATGACAGCTTTGCACACTCCTGGCATTCTCTCAGCCAGCTTCATCTGTATGCTTTTCCATCAGTCTTGAAGGAGTTCCCACATATGCTGAGCACTTGTTAGCTGCTTTTCCTTCACTGCGGTCCGACTCATCCCAAACCATCTAAATTTGGTTGAGGTTGGAACCAAATAGCTCAAATTTGGACTCTAGACCAAAGGACATTTCCACCGGTCTAATATCCATTGCTCGTGTTTCTTGGCCCAAGCAAGTCTCTTCTTCTTATTGGTGTCCTTAAGTAGTGATTTCTTTGCAGCAATTCGACCATGAAGGCCTGATTCACACAGTCTCCTCTGAACAGTTGATGTTGAGATGTGTCTGTTACTTGAACTCTGAAGCATTTATTTGGGCTGCAATATGAGGCTTGTAACTCTAATGAACTTATCCTCTGCAGCAGAGGTATTTATGGGTCTTCCATTCCTGTGGCGGTCCTCATGAAGCTGGTTGAGAGAATGCCAAGATTGTGCAAAGCTGTCATCAAGGCAAAGGCTGGCTACTTTGAAGAATCTCAAATCTAAATATATCATTTGTTGAACACTTTTTTGGTTACTACATGATTCCATATGTGTGTTTTGTCATAGTTTTGATGTCTTCACTCTTATTCTAATCAAATCAAATGAATTTTATTTATAAACCCTTTTTACATCAGCCGATGTCACAAAGTGCTATACAGAAACCCAGCCTAAAACCCCAAACATCAAGCAATGCAGATGTAGCACGGAGGCTAGCAAAACTCCCTAGAAATGCAAAAACCTAGGAAGAAACCTAGAGAGGAACCAGGCTCTGAGGGGTGGCCAGTCATCTTCTGGCTGTGCCGGGTGGAGATTGTAACAATTCATGGCCATTAAGGCCAGTTCTTTCTCCAAGATGTTCAAACGTTCATAGATGACCATCTAGATGACCACCAATGATTGATAGATAGATAGATAGATAGATAGATAGATAGATAGATAGATAGATAGATAGATAGATAGATAGATAGATAGATAGATAGATAGATAGATAGATAGATAGATAGATAGATAGATAGATAGATAGATAGATAGATAGATAGATAGATAGATAGATAGATAGATAGATAGATAGATAGATAGATAGATAGATAGATAGAAAACACAGGGCATGGGAGAAATGCCATTAAGGAAAATACACAAAAGAGAGATACACGATACATGATACATAGAGCGGCAGTATGAAAAAGTATAAAAATACTGGAGAGCAAAAAAGCTATGCAAAGACATTGCATAGTATGGGTGAATAGCTTAAATAGCTAAAAGTGCGTATGATATAAGTGAGGGTAATAATAGTTTACTTAATATACAGACTGGTTAAATGAACAGGTAAGTTAATTTTTTACATGGTTAAATAAACTGTACAGGTAAATGACAGGAAGAGATACTTAAATAGCTAAATGTGTGTATGATATAATATAGGGTAATAATAGTAATTCCCTTAAAATACAGTCCTTAGTGCGCAGGGTTTAATTACAGATAAATGCACATATTGCACATTCGATATACTAAAAGCAATGAAAAAAGATAGGATACTAATATGCATTCCTGAGTGAATGACTACATTCAGTCCAAGAATTATTTACAATATTGCACGTGATATGATATAACAACTGGACATGAATATGTATATACAGACCTGAATGAATAAATAAGTCCTGAGTGAATGAGTGATTACAGACCAGAGTTAGTCATGGATGGATGCATAATTGTTCAACTAGGTCCTAACACCCCAACAGTTCCAGGTCTATGTTGACGACAGCACGGCACCCCAGTGAGGCATTAAATAGTCTAATAGCCGCCGACAGGAAGGACCTCCTGTAGCGCTCTCTGGCACACCGTGGTGGGATCAGTCTGTGACTGAAGGTGCTCCTCTGCGTCATAACCATTGCATGCAGAGGGTGGGTGACGTTGTCTATTATGGCCAGCAGTTTGGCCAGGATCCGTCTCTCCGCCACCTCCTCTAGAGTGTCAAGGCTAATCCCCAGAACAGAGCTAGCCTTCCTGATCAGCTTACCTATACCTGAGAAGCATCACCGGCCTTTATGTTGGCACCCAAGCACACCACTGCAAAAAAGATGGCCACAGACTGGTAGAAGGTATGCAGTAGTTTAACGTTGAAGGACCTGAGCTTCCTCAGAAAGTAGAGTCGGCTCTGGCCCCGGTGTTACCAGCCCATTACAGCCTGTTGTCCATATGAACTCCCAGGAACTTGTATGACCCAACCATTTCCACATCAATCCCCTGTATAGGGACTACAGTCTGTTGGGCCTTGGTTCTCCTGAAGTCCACAACCATCTCTTTTGTTTTGCTGATGTTGAGCTGAAGGTGGTTCTGCTCACACCACAACACAAAGTCCTTGATTGCGCTCCTGTACTCTTCCTCCTGCCCACCCTGATTCACCCTACAATTGCGGCGTCATCCAAGAACTTCTGTAGGTGGCATGTTTCAGAGGTGTAGAGGGTGAACAGGAAGGGGGACAGGACCGTTCCCTGGGGGGCCCCTGTGTTGCTCACTGCCCGTTCTGACACATAGCTCTGTAGTCGCACAAATTGTGGCCTACCGGTCAGGTAGTCCGTGACCCAGGAGACAAAGGGTTCTTCCACTTTCATCCTCTTCATCTTCTCACCCAGTAGCAGGGGCTGGATGGTGTTGAAGGCACTGGAGAAGTCAAAAAACATAACCCTCACAGTGCAACCTGCTTTGTCCAGGTGAGAGTAGGCCCTCAGCAGAAGGTAGATGATTGCATCATCCACCCCGATGTTGCGCTGATATGCGAACTGCAGGGCGTCCAGTGATGTACACACCAGGGGTCTGAGGTGAGCGAGGACTAACCTTTCCAGGGTCTTCATGATGTGGGATGTTAGCGCTACAGGTCTGAAGTCATTCGGGACAGTGGGGTGCGCTTTCTTGGGCACTGGGACGAGGCAGGATGTTTTCCACAGCACAGGGACCCTTTCTAGGCTCAGGCTAAGGTTGAAGCGAAGCTGGAGTATTCCACACAGTTGGTCAGCACAGACCCTAAGCACCCTTGGGCTGATGCCCGCAGCTTTCCACTAATGTAGTCTCTCCAAAATAATATGGTGGTCAAGAGAGGCTTTATTAGTGCCACTTTTAGAGAGTTTGGTACACATCCGGTGGATAGGGAGCCATTTATTATGTTCAGCATAGGAGGGCCAAGCACAGGAAGTAGCTTTTTCAGTAGTTTAGTTGGAATAGGGTCCAGTATGCAGGTTGAAGGTTTAAGAGGCCATGACAATTTTGTCAAGAGGATTAAAAAACTTGAGTGTCTCCATTGATCCTAGGTCCTGGCAGTTCTGTGCAGAACGAGGAAAAAATACAAATTACTAAGATGTTGGTAAATGTGTTAAATTGAGATTGATTAAGCAGGTAGCCAAGAAGCAACAAGAAGCACAGAGAAAAATGATGCGCAATGTACAATTTTTGGGGCAAATATAGAAAAACCCTTGAATTAGTAATATTCCAAACTTTTGACCCCCAGTCTGTGTGTGTGTGTGTGTGTATATATGTGCATATATATACACACACACACAGGCATATTGACGCCACTTACACATACACTCTTCGTCACTCTTCGTCTCTTCACATACGTTGCTGCTACTCTGTTTATTTATCCTGATTGCCTGTTTCCCCCTTTACAGTCGTGGCCAAAAGTTTTGAGAATGACACAAGTATTGGTCTCCACAAAGTTTGCTGCTTCAGTGTTCCTAGATCTTTATGTCAGTAGTTACTATGGTACACTGAAGTATAATTACAAGTATTCCATAAGTGTCAAAGGCTTTCATTGACAATGACATTGACAATGTCAACCACCCTCTGCAAAGAGTCCATATTTGCAGTGTTGACCCTTCTATTTCAAGACCTCTGCAATCCGCCCAGGCATGCTGTCAATTAACTTCTGGGCCACATCCTGACTGATGGCAGGCCATTCTTGCATAATCAATGCTTGGAGTTTGTCAGAAGTTGTGGGTTTTTGTTTGTCCACCCGCCTCTTGAGGATCGACCACAAGTTCTCAATGGGATTAAGGTCTGGGGAGTTTCCTGGCCATGGACCCAAAATGTCGATGTTTTGTTCCCCGAGCCACTTAGTTATCACTTTTGCCTTATGGCAAGGTGCTCCATCATGCTGGAAAAGGCATTGGTCGTCACCAAACTGTTCTTGGATGGTTGGGAGAAGTTGCTCTCGGAGGATGTGTTGGTACCATTCTTTATTCATGGCTGTGTTCTTAGGCAAAAGCCCACTCCCTTGGCTGAGAAGCAACCCCACACATGAATGGTCTAAGGATGCTTTACTGTTGGCATGACACAGGACTGATGGTAGCGCTCACCTTGTCTTCTCCAGACAAGATGTTTTCCGGATGGCCCAAACAATCGAAAAGGGGATTTATCAGAGAAAATGACTCTATCCCAGTCCTCAGCAGTCCAATCCCTGTACCTTTTGCAGAATATCAGTCTGTCCCTGATGTTTTTCCTGGAGAGAAGTGGCTTCTTGCTGCCCTTCTTGACACCAGGCCATCCTCCAAAAGTCTTCGCCTCACTGTGCGTGCAGATGCACTCAAACCTACCTGCTGCCATTCCTGAGCAAGCTCTGCACTGGTGGTGCCACGATCCCACAGCTGAATCAACTTTAGGAGACGGTCCTGGCGCTTGCTGGACTTTCTTGGGCGCCCTGACCCTTCTTCACAACAATTGAACCTCTCTCCTTGAAGTTCTTGATGATCTAATAAATGGTTGATTTAGGTGCAATCTTACCAGCAGCAATATCCTTGCCTGTGAAGACCTTTTTATGCAAAGCAATGATGACGACACATGTTTCCTTGCAGGTAACCATGGTTGACAGAGGAAGAACAATGATTTCAAGCACCCCCCTCCTTTTAAAGCTTCCAGTCTGTTTTTCTGACTCAATCAGCATGACAGAGTGATCTCCAGCCTTGTCCTCGTCAACACTCTCACCTGTGTTAATGAGACAATCACTGACATGATGGCAGCTGGTCCTTTTGTGGCAGGGCTGAAATGCAGTGGAAATGTTTTTGGGGGATTAAGTTCATTTTCATGGCAAAGAGGGACTTTGCAATTAATTGCAATTCATCTGATCACTCTTCATGACATACTGGAGTATACGCAAATTGCCATCATCAACACTGAGGCAGCAAACCAGAGACCAATACTTGTACCCCTGCACAATGACTCGGTACCGGTAATCCCTGGTATATTGCCTCGTTATTGTTATTTTATTGTGTTACTACTTTATTTTAATTTTATTTTTGTACTCTTTCTTGAACTGCATTGTTGTAAGTAAGAATTTAACTGTAAGGTCTACACCTGTTGTATTCGGCGCATGTGACAAAGTTTGATTTGATTTGACCATTCCACTCACACAGACCTACTACGCCCTGCTTACACCCTGAATCACTTTCTACGCATACACGCGCACACACACACACACACACACACACACACACACACACACACACACACACACACACACACACACACACACACACACACACACACACACACACACACACACACACACACACACACACACACACACACAAAAACGACCAGCTGCATGAGAAGAGTTCAAATCAGTCTTTAAGAAAAGGGGTGTGGCGAAGGAGACTGAGAAGGAGGGATAGAGGGGGCAAAGGGGAGAGGCCATATGAAACCAGCAGAGCATAAGCCACGCTTTATCCTGCCAGTCTGTCCCGCTCTGCGAGCACAGGAAACACACACACGACTCCCCCAGCCCTCACTCACTCATTCATCACTCTCTTTCACACACTTGCAACAGACACTCCGGCTCACAAAGGACTGGGGGATGGCTGTGTCCATGAGAAGAATGAATGGGTCCTGCAGAGGGATGGCTCTAGCCCTGGTTCTCTGTGCTCTGCTCCCACACAGTGAGTACTACACCTATTTAAGCCTCTCCACCTGACTCTGAAGTTCAGTGTGTCTTACATGCTCAGTCTTAAACTATGGTTAAGTCAGTGAACTTAACCTTGTAGTCCTTTGTCTTCTCTCTGAATCTGAGAAAAGCCAGGAGAGATTTAGAAGATGACCAAGGCATAGTAAGGGAGCAAGGGTTTGTGAGCAAGTAGCATGTGCATCATGAACGCCTAACTTAAACTTTATGCCAAGAGGTGAACATGCCAAAAAATGTACCATGATGTAATTTCCACCATCTTAAATTACATCTGGGTATGTGTTCTGTAATACTTGTGTTGTTATTATGTGACATGAAACAGTTTGGAGCGTTAGTTTGGGGCTGGTAAAAAGTTGTAGGGGTGGCCAGCTGACAAAGGGGCCGTATGCAACTGCTCTGGAGTGGAAAGTTGCCGTTGGAAATAATTAGAGACTACATCCTGAGAAGGGTGGGTATGTGTGTGTTTGTGCGTCTGAACATAAAGATGTTTTATTGTCACACACCGGATAGGTGTAGTGAAATATGTTTTACAAGGTCAGCCATAGTAGTACTGCGCTCCTGGAGCAAATTAGGGATAAATGCCTTGCTCACATTGACATGTTTTTCACCTTGTCGGCTCAGGGATTCGAACCAGTGACCTTTCTGTTACTGGCCCAATGCTCTAACCTCTGGGCTATCTGGCACCTGTGTGCGCACACTCTTTCCAAATTGGGCTCTGCTCATTTCTGAAACATGGAGGTCCATTAAGCATATTTTATTCAGATGTAATCTTTTTAAATGGGGAAATCTACTTCTGGAAGTTCAATGGGCATCTCTGCAGTGTGTTTGGGGGTCTTTCCATCTCTGTGTCCAGAAGTTTAATAGGATAAGGAAGCTTATCCTGTGTCTGATTCCTGCTTGTCCTGTGAAAAGGCGGCATGTTTATATAATTAATAAGCCAGCAGGATGTGTGTGTGTGTGTGTGTGTGTGTGTGTGTGTGTGTGTGTGTGTGTGTGTGTGTGTGTGTGTGTGTGTGTGTGTGTGTGTGTGTGTGTGTGTGTGTGTGTGTGTGTGTGTGTGTGTGTGTGTGTGTGTGTGTGTGTGTGTGTGTGTGTGTGTGTGTGTGTGTGTGTGTGTGTGATGACTTCTCCAGAGCTCAGTAGTGGCTCATCTGGGCACTGGGATAGTAAAACATTAGCTCTCTGGCACATTGTAAACTGGGGGAACAGTATGCCAGACTAACCAGGAGGAGGAGAATAAATGGTGAAGGGCATAATGTTACTTTAAAGGGGAAAAGCTCCTTACTTAATGTTACTTTAAAGGGGAAAAGCTCCATACTTAATGTTACTTCAAAGGGGAAAAGCTCCATACTTAATGTTACTTCAAAGGGGAAAAGCTCCTTACTTAATGTTACTTCAAAGGGGAAAAGCTCCTTACTTAATGTTACTTTAAAGGGGAAAAGCTCCATACTTAATGTTACTTTAAAGGGGAAAAGCTCCATACTTAATGTTACTTCAAAGGGGAAAAGCTCCTTACTTAATGTTACTTCAAAGGGGAAAAGCTCCATACTTAATGTTACTTCAAAGGGGAAAAGCTCCTTACTTAATGTTACTTTAAAGGGGAAAAGCTCCATACTTAATGTTACTTCAAAGGGGAAAAGCTCCATACTTAATGTTACTTCAAAGGGGAAAAGCTCCTTACTTAATGTTACTTTAAAGGGGAAAAGCTCCATACTTAATGTTACTTTAAAGGGGAAAAGCTCCATACTTAATGTTACTTCAAAGGGGAAAAGCTCCATACTTAATGTTACTTCAAAGGGGAAAAGCTCCTTACTTAATGTTACTTCAAAGGGGAAAAGCTCCATACTTAAACTTACTTTAAAGGGGAAAAGCTCCATACTTAATGTTACTTTAAAGAGGAAAAGCCCCTTTACATAATGTTACTTCAAAGGGGAAAAGCTCCTTACTTAATGTTACTTTAAAGGGGAAAGCTCCATACTTAATGTAACTTTAAAGGGGAAAGCTCCTTACTTAATGTTACTTTAAAGGGAAAAGCTCCATACTTAATGTAACTTTAAAGGGGGAAAGGTCCTTACTCTAAAGTGGAAAGGAACGTGCAATAAGAACATGCTCTATACGCACGGCACATTAAAAAATGCACATACCAATTACAGCAGTCTGGTTATTAGAGACTTCCCCTTTATAGGTCATGAAGGGTGCGGTTTACTTTTGGCATTAAACAGCTATACTGTGCTTGTCACGTTCGGGTGTGTAGAAAGACCAAGGCGCAGCGTATCCATAGTTCGACATCTTTATTGAATGAACTGACGAACTATACAAAATAACAAATGATATATATAAAGACACATGTAGCACGAACACGGGACATAACATAACATAACAATGAACCACGCCAACGGAGTGGAACACAGACATATAAGTAAGATCCCTAATTAGAGGTAATGCATAGCAGCTGCCTCTAATTAGGGATCCTACACACACACACCAGACAGAAATAGAAATGATAGATCTGCCAGACTCTGACCATAGAAATATAGAGAAGCAAAGCTTCTCTATGGCCAGAGCCTGACAGTACCCCCCCCCAAAGGCGCGGACTCCCGGCCGCAAGAAAATTAAACACAAACATGAGGGAAGGGTAAGGGAGGAAAAAAAAAACATCACACGATCGCAGGTGGTGGTTCCGGCCCCGGCGAAGTGGCTAGCTTCCTCCCCATTTCTACTGGGCCCGGTGTGGCTGGCGACTCAGGCCATTTAAAGGGGCAACCCACTGGTCCTGGAAATGACCATGGTGGGGCAAAAGGCTCAGGCCAAGGAGCGGGGCAAATAACCGGGCCAGGACTGGGCATCGGTGTAACAGGCGACTCCGGCCATATAAAGGGGCAACCCACCGGTCCTGGATACAACAATGGTGGGGAAATAAGTTCAGGCCATGGAGCGGGGCAAATAACCGGGCCAGGACTGAGCACCGGTGTGGCAGGCGACTCCGGCCATATAATCGTCACGGAAGGTTCCGGGCTGTCGATCGTCACGGAAGGTTCCGGGCTGTCGATCTTCACGGAAGGTTCCGGGCTGTCAAGCGTCACGGGAGGCTCCGGGCTGTCGAGCGTCACGGGAGGCTCCGGGCTGTCGAGCGTCACGGGAGGCTCCGGGCTGTCGAGCGTCACGGGAGGCTCCGGGCTGTCGAGCGTCACGGGAGGCTCCGGGCTGTCGAGCGTCACGGGAGGCTCCGGGCTGTCGAGCGTCACGGGAGGCTCCGGGCTGTCGAGCGTCACGGGAGGCTCCGGGCTGTCGAGCGTCACGGGAGGCTCCGGGCTGTCGAGCGTCACGGGAGGCTCCGGGCTGTCGAGCGTCACGGGAGGCTCCGGGCTGTCGAGCGTCACGGGAGGCTCCGGGCTGTCGAGCTTCACGGGAGGCTCCGGGCTGTCGAGCGTCACGGGAGGCTCCGGGCTGTCGAGCGTCACGGGAGGCTCCGGGCTGTCGAGCGTCACGGGAGGCTCCGGGCTGTCGACCGTCACGGGAGGCTCCGGGCTGTCGATCGTCACGGAAGGCTCCGGGCTTTCGACCATCACGGGAGGCTCCGGGCTGTCGACCATCACGAGAGGCTCTGGGCTGTCGATCATCACGAGAGGCTCTGGGCTGTCGATCATCACGAGAGGCTCCGGGATGTCGAGGCGCACCGACGGTCTGATGCGTAGAGCTGGCACTGGAGGCACCTGGCTGGGCTCACGCACTGGAAGTCGAGTGCGGGGAGTCGGCACGGGACGTACCGGACTGTAGAGGCGCACTGGAGGCCTGGTGCGTGGAGCTGGTACTGGAGGAACCTGGCTGGGCACACGCACTGGAGGTCGAGTGCGGGGAGTCGGCACGGGACGTACCGGACTTTGCACACGCACTGGAGGTAGAGTGCGGGGAGTCGGCACGGGACGTACCGGACTGGGGAGGCGCACTGGAGGCCTGGTGCGTGGAGCTGGCACTGGAGGAACCTGGCTGGGCACACGCACTGGAGGTCGAGTGCGGGGAGTCGGCACGGGACGTACCGAGCTAGGGAGGCGCACTGGAGGTTGAGTGCGGGGAGTCGGCACGGACGTACCGGACTTTGCACACGCACTGGAGGTAGAGTGCGGGGAGTCGGCACGGGACGTACCGGACTGGGGAGGCGCACTGGAGGCCTGGTGCGTGGAGCTGGCACTGGAGGAACCTGGCTGGGCACACGCACTGGAGGTCGAGTGCGGGGAGTCGGCACGGGACGTACCGGACTGGGGAGGCGCACTGGAGGCCTGGTGCGTGGAGCTGGCACTGGAGGAACCTGGCTGGGCACACGCACTGGAGGTCGAGTGCGGGGAGTCGGCACGAGACGTACCGGGCTAGGGAGGCGCACTGGAGGTTGAGTGCGGGGAGTCGGCACGGGACGTACCGGACTGGGGAGGCGCACTGGAAGCCTGGTGCGTGAAGTCGGCACTGGTGGCACTGGACTACTAACACGCGCCTCAGGGCGAGTGCGGGGAACAGGCACAGGACGTACCTGACTGGAGACGCGCACTGGAAGCCTGGTGCGTGGAGTCGGCACATGTGGCACAGGACTAATAACACGCACCTCAGGGCTAGTGCGGGAAACAGGCACAGGACGTACCGAACTGGAGAGGCGCACTGGAGGCCTAGTGCGTGGAGTCGGCACTGATGGCGCCGGACTGGTGACACGCACCTCAGGGCGAGTGCGAGGAGCAGGCACATGACGTACCGGACTGGAGAGGCTCACTGGAGTGTAGCAGACGGCCGGACCCAGACTGGGCACCGGTGGAGCGGACTGCTCTTTCACGGGAGTGGAGTAGGCGACTGGGCACGGATTATTCAGCTCCGACATTTCCTCTTCAACCTCCTCTGCTATCTCCCACATTTCCTCCAGAACTTCTCCAAAATGTTTCTCCAAATATTCCTCCTTTTCCCTCATCTCCTCTAATATGCCTCCATAATATGCCTCTAACTCCTTCTCTTCCCTCTTGCTTTGCGCCCCCCACTTGTATTTCGGCATCAGCGAATCCCAAATGGATAGTGGTACTGGTGCGTCCTCCTCCTTGCCAGACCACCCCCATAGCCCCCCCCCGAAATTTTCCTGGGGTTGACTACGGGCTCCTTTACCTCCATAACGCCGCTGTCTTCCTTTCTCCTCCTTCGCTCCAGTTTTCCGCTGCTTGGTCGGGTGGTGGTTCATTCTGTCACGTTCGGGTGTGTAGAAAGACCAAGGCGCAGCGTATCCATAGTTCGACATCTTTATTGAATGAACTGACGAACTATACAAAATAACAAATGATATATATAAAGACACATGTAGCACGAACACGGGACATAACATAACATAACAATGAACCACGCCAACGGAGTGGAACACAGACATATAAGTAAGATCCCTAATTAGAGGTAATGCATAGCAGCTGCCTCTAATTAGGGATCCTACACACACACACCAGACAGAAATAGAAATGATAGATCTGCCAGACTCTGACCATAGAAATATAGAGAAGCAAAGCTTCTCTATGGCCAGAGCCTGACAGTGCTTTTCACTTTTGATTGTATAATTGGAGAGTACCCTAACAAATTGTTATAGATGTTCAATTAACTATCAACTATTTAGGTTTATATCGTGAAATTGTTAGAATCAAAACATCAGTAATATGCTACCATTCCTGTTTCACGTTAACAGCTTTTCCAGTTCTTGCGTTTCACTTAGAGAATCAATAGCACCAGGGTGTTGCCACAAGTCCTCCCTATCTCCTCCCCCATTTTAGACACAGCCAACCACGCTCCACCGGTCACACTCACCTGCAACATAGTTGACACTTGTGCTACAGGCACCGCTATGTGAATTTGTCAAGGAATGGTAAGAATAAGGTTTTGGAACACATTTGAAAAATCTCTGCCAAACCCAGAACATAAACGGCTGTAGATTGTTGTCAGGGTGATTCAGTTCTGTATGTATGGCCTAGATCACTGGCATATTTTGTAGAAGCTGGTGGTACTGATTTTGAAATGTAGAGATATTCACGTCCCTGATGTGCCTATAGAGAGGCCCTGTGTTACATATCAGCCCCCGGCAATTGACCCTTTTCTGGCTGTAAAGACAAGAAGAGATTGGATGTCAAGTTTCATGACGTCAAAATTCAGTATTCTCAAAGAGAAATACTATTTTAATGTTTCACAGTGAATTAACATTGTCTCTATATTGGGGAGGGGATTTTATAATTTATTGGTGTGTTGATGAATCCAGCATCAGTCCAGAGGACAGTTGTGGTCTTGTTCTTGAAGGGTAATTGCTGTGGATAAGGTTTAACCAATGACATGGTGGATTTAGGGCCAGTGATGTCATTAACCCTGGGATGAGAGGCAGCTGATTCCAGGCTTCTATTAAAGAACCTTCTTTGTGATTCTACTCAAACGAGCCAAACATGAGCCTTTACAGTGCAGGCCTCTGGATATAACTGGAAATCAATAAACTCATTTCCCAGGGGCCACTGGGCTTTCATACAAACATGCATGTTTGTGGATAGTCTGATGGCAGCATAGCATGTAAAGCCTGCCTCTGGGGTGAGAACATTAAGACAGTTGGAGGCTACAGTTAGTTGGGCTGTCATCTACAACAGTTGCAGCATGGCTATGGTAACTCAAGGTTTACTGTGGGTAACTGAGATGGGAGTCCTCTGTAACTGTATCCATTAGGGCTCCTAAGCACCTGACCACGGAAGGCCATGCATTCCAGTGTTAGATGTAGGGCTCAGATGTTACAGCAGGAATGCCAATGCAAACCTTTTCAGAGGTGTCAGCCACTGAGACCAAACCAAAATTGGTTGTGTGAAAGTTTCCACAACATTCGTTAGGTTGCAGCAAATGTTCTCGGAACACAAAAACTGTCCAGTCGTGCTGATGATTTTTTGTATAAAACATTTGCCTGATGTTCTAAGAACGTTCCTAAAAAACATTTATACATACATTTAATTTATTTTAAGGTTCCCAGAATGTTTCATTAGGTTGTGGGAACAGTCTGGGGAAATCACAAAAGATATGTTCCCAAGACACAAAAACTGTCCAGTTGTGCGGATGATTCTAGAATGTTTCTTTCAGGGCGCAAAAACCATTCACCTGATGTTTCCAGAATGTTCCATAATTTACAAATAAGTCTGTTTTTATGACGTTTAAAAGTTTTTTTAAGTTTTACCTAATATTACGACCACATTCTTAGCATGCAAATGTGTAGCTCCTTAAAGCATAAAAAAGCAGATTGGAATACATCTGATTAGGAAAACCCTAACTAGAACTTAATGGGAATCTTGGTTAATGCTATGTGAATGTTTATCAGTTTGCTGGGAAGGAGAGAGCTTTCTATGCCCAATAATAATTATATAATTGGTAAATTCATAATCAAAGAAAACATACGCCGATTAAAACACCTGGGTCCGGATTTACAAAACCTTAAGAAGAAATGTCGAATTAACTAAATTTTTTCCTTAACTGTAGACGAAGAAAGTTGCTATTCCTCAAAAAGGTTATTGAAATTTTTTCTTGCGCTATTTCTTATGTTTCTTCTTAAGTTAAGAAATGTGAATATTGAAAATAATTGGAAATGTTCTCAATTCCAAGATAGCTAAACCCTTGTCTTAAACTCAGGGCAGTGAGAGAAAAAGCTCATGAAAGCAATTGACCATGTTTAATTCACTCACAAACTTCATCTGAAAGTTTCAGTATTGATTATTTTAAACCCAAGAACCGTAATCTCAGTAAGAAATATGCTTATATGATTGCCATTGCTAGCTAGATGGCTAGCTAAATTGGTTGCCTAGCAACAAACATTCGTATTAAGATATTTAAGTTGCTTAAATCATGAAATCTTAAGATATTGTTGAGGAATTTCACTTACGAACTATCTTATGAAGTTCTTGTTATTTTTCTTTAGAAGCTTCTTAAGTTTTTGCTTAAGAAGTTTTTTGTGAATCTGGGCCCTGGTTTTCTGAGCAGTCTTGCACATTATTAGGACATGTAAACGGCTTAATCGTGTTGCAGCTGTGTATTTGATCTGTGCAGGTGTCAGCACCAGCAGTAAAAAACTGAAAGTATGCATCTTAGAGTTTTCACATGCAGACCTTATTTGTCCGTTATTTTGGCGAAAAGGCTTCTCAAAAATAGTATGGTCGCTGTAGTAGAGCGTTTATTTTGATTGTCGATTTCCTGCATTTATCTAAGTCCTATCAGGTAGTCTGATTTCAGATGTGTTCATGTAAACAGGGTTATTAGGGAAATCGTTATTCTTTCAAAGCACGTAAACATTTAAATCAAACTATTGTATTAATCTCAATATTCACAATGATCATATTGTGTGCATGTAACCGTACTCTGAATCAACTGAATGGTCAAGTGTGTTAAGCTGATCTAACATTCTCTTCATATCCAAGCCTGCTGTTTAAACTACACACTTTCATCACGAACACTGATTGTGTGCATGTTTCCGTTTCCCATGGCTTTGATGCAGCATCTAGATAGTCTTAAATATGCAGCACTGAAATGGACTGGGTCATAAATGCTGCATGATGTCATACCAACGCCTCTTGGAATACAAGTATGTGAGGAGCCCTAGTTTTCTGTAGAGAGGGGGGAAACTAGCTCTACCTTCACAGCTATATGGAGAAGAGAAAATACACATGAATGTGTTTTAATTTCACGGTTGAGCTGGTACTCCATTAACTGCTAAATTTGTCACTAATTCAGTGCTTGTGGCACAGTAGAGTGAGCCATTGATGAAGTATTCCAAAGTATTTGCACCCATTCCAAACTTGGATGAAGGAGGGAGAGACACAATGTGCATTTCTATCATTTGGGGGAATTCCAATCCTTGTCTCACCTCACACCATATCCTTTACATGTCTGAGTATTTTGTCACTATGACAACCGCTTGATTGAAGTTTTGATAGCCCAGCTAGACAGTCATTCAGGGTGGTGTCAACCATAAAGTCTGAAGAAATATGGACACCCAAAGCAGCACAGTGAAGACCAACACAAAGAGCAGTGATGGCTTTGTGTTGGACGGGAGTAAGATGGGTTCTGAATCTCTTTTCTGTGATATAAACTAACGGACAAATACAAAGTTCCGTTCAAGGAGAGGCATTCCATTACTAATGGGGCGATAAGATCGTGCCCTTCAAATCTCCATGCTTTGACTCTGTAATGCTCTCAGACAAAATCTCTGGCCAACATAAACAAGGGCAGAATATTGCCACTTTTTTTTTCATGGCCCTCTGCTATTGACTAGCATTCCATCAGTCCCAAGTCAGAATGGTTAATGTTGGACTCACATCATCCAGAGGGGAGTATGGGGCTTTTTATGTAACCGGCTGGCAGATAACTGACTTATGACAGAGTAAAAGCAGGGTGTTGGGTGTGTGTCCTCTTTGGGCCTAAAGTCACAGTCCAAAGACCCTGAGAGATAAAGAAATTAGAGGAAATCGACTTGGATTCACGCTGAGTCTGTGCGTCTTCTCCAATGCTTACATGAGCTCAGCCTCTGTGTTGAAAGGTTATCACAAACTTTCCTAATGTTTGGAAGATCCCAGCTCATGGTAATTTGATGTCACAAATTCTGAATATAAGACCACAGTGGGTTTACAGTAACAGTAAGTGTATGGCAAGTGTACGTCTTCTAAAGCAAGACATGCTTGTCGATAGATGGATGGATGGATGGATGGATGCCAGAACAAAAATACACAAAAGACAGATACATGATACATAGAGCGTCAGTATGAAAAACTATAAAAATACAAGAATTCTGGAATGCAAAAAAGCTGGGTGGATGGCTGAATATGTACACTATACATTGTTATAATGTTAGGTGAAAATATAAAAATATTGCAAGTTGATATAGATAAATAAGGAGTATTTGCATGGTTAACTATACTATACAGGTCAATGGCAGAGAAATACTTAAATAGCTAAAAGTGTGTATGATATAAGTGAGGGTAATAATAGTTTACTTAATATACAGTCTGGTTAAATGAACAGGTAAGTGAATATTTTGCATGGTTAAATTAGCTGTACAGGTAAATATACAGTTAAATTTACAGGCAAGTGAATATTTTCATGGTTACATTAACTGTACAGGTAAATGACAGGAAGAGATACTTAAATAGCTAAATGTGTGTATGATATAATTTAGGGTAATAATAGTAATTCCCATAAAATACAGTCCAGGGTTTAATTACAGATAAATGCACATATTGCACATTCGATATACTAAAAGCAATGAAAAAAGATACAACTGACAGGATACTAATATGCATTCCTGAGTGAATGACTACGTAAGTTCAGTCCAAGAATTACTTACAATATTGCACGTGATATGATATAACAGCTGTACATGAATATGTATATACAGACCTGAATGAATAAATAAGTCCTGAGTGAATGAGTGATTACAGACCAGAGTTAGTCATGGATGGATGCATAATTGTTCAACTAGGTCCTAACACCCCAACAGTTCCAGGTCTATGTTGACGACAGCACGGCACCCCAGTGAGGCATTAAATAGTCTAATAGCCGCCGACAGGAAGGACCTCCTGTAGCGCTCTCTGGCACACCGTGGTGGGATCAGTCTGTGACTGAAGGTGCGCCTCTGCGTCATAACCATGGCATACAGAGGGTGGGTGACGTTGTCCCTGATGGCCAGCAGTTTGGCCAGGATCCGTCTCTCCGCCACCTCCTCTAGAGTGTCAAGGCTAATCCCCAGAACAGAGCTAGCCTCCCTGATCAGCTTATTTACCCGAGAAGCATCACCAGCCTTTATGTTTGCGCCCCAGCACACCACTGCAAAAAAGATGGCACTGACCACCACAGACTGGTAGAAAGTATGCAGTAGTTTACGGCACACGTTGAAGGACCTGAACCGCCTCAGAAAGTAGAGTCGGCTCTGGCCCTTTTTGTACAGGGCCCCAGTTTTACCAGCCCATTCCAGCCTGCTGTCCATATGGACTCCCAGGAACTTGTATGACCCAACTATTTCCACATCCATCCCCTGTATAGGGACTGCAGTCAGTTGGGCCTTGGTTCTCCTGAAGTCAACCACCATCTCCTTTGTTTTGCTGATGTTGAGCTGAAAGTGGTTCTGCTCTCAACACAACACAAAGTCCTTGATTGCGCTCCTGTACTCCTCCTCCTGCCCACCCCTGATGCACCCTACAATTGCGGCGTCATCCGAGAACTTCTGTAGGTGGCATGTTTCAGAGTTATATCTGAAGTACGAGGTGTAGAGGGTGAACAGGAAGGGGGACAGGACCGTTCCCTGGGGGGCCCCTGTGTTGCTCACTGCCCGTTCTGACACACAGCTCTGTAGTTGCACAAATTGTGGCCTACCGGTCAGGTAGTCCGTGTCCCAGGAGACTAAGGGTGCTTCCACTTTAATCCTCTTCATCTTCTCACCCAGTAGCAGGGGCTGAATGGTGTTGAAGGCACTGGAGAAGTCAAAAATCATAACCCTCACAGTGCAACCTGCGTTGTCCAGGTGAGAGTAGGCCCTCTGCAGAAGGTAGATGATTGCATCATCCACCCCGATGTTGCGCTGATATGCGAACTGCAGGGGGTCCAGTGATGTACACACCCGGGCTCTGAGGTTAGCGAGGACTAACCTTTCCAGGGTCTTCATGATGTGGGATGTTAGCGCTACAGGTCTGAAGTCATTCGGGACAGTGGGGTGGGCCTTCTTGGGCACTGGGACGAGGCAGGATGTTTTCCACAGCACAGGGACCCTTTCCAGGCTCAGGCAAAGGTTGGTTGTAGCTGGAATATTCCACACAGTTGGTCAGCACAGACCCTAAGCACCCTTGGGCTGATGCCATCAGGGCCCGCCGCTTTCCACTGATGTAGTCTCTCCAGCTCTTTCTTCACTTGGTTGGTGGTGAAAGCCAGCCTAGGTGGGGAGGTGGGGGGAAGGGGGGTGTTGCAGATCTTTCCAGAGGGAGTGGGGGCGGAGGTGGGGAGGGGTCGCTGATTGTCTCAACAGAGGTGTTGTGAGCAAAGTGGGGGTACCTTCCTGGTGGGTACAGTGTTGTCTTCACAAAAATTGATATAGTCCGTTACGCAGTCCATCAATGTCCTCCCCATGAGCCTCACAGAGCACATCCCAGTCTGTTGTTTCAAAGCAGTCCTGTAGGGCCTCATTCGCCTCCGGAGACCATCTCCTAATGGTCCTAGTGGTCACTAACTGATGGCTGCTGTTGGACCATAGGCATGTAGAGAAGGCAGAGTGCGGCATGGCTCTCAATGGGGTTTTAGTTTAGTCTGGCGAATAAAGGATATTTAATAAGGGTTGGCTGAGGCCCTTTCACTGCTAAAGTAATTGCTCCTGGTAATTAATGTTCATCTAGAAACTTGTTGGTCTTTGGGGCCCTTCTTTATACTGCTGGCTAATTTTAAAACATAAGATTACATCCTGTTCCTGCTTTCAATGGCACTGGGACTTTCTCTGTTCTCGTGTGTGTGTGTGTGTGTGTGTGTGTGTGTGTGTGTGTGTGTGTGTGTGTGTGTGTGTGTGTGTCTGGGTGTAAGATCTGCAAACGATACTATGCATCCGCAACACCAACAAGTAAACACAACCCATAATCACCAAGATCCCAACCCACATGAATGCAACACTCCTCTCCGTTCCCAATCACCAGAATTCTGAACAGCTGTTTACCATTTCCCCATCCGTATTTATCCCAGCTTCATTCTCCCTTCGGTGTGAGGTATTGTTTGTATGTGCAACCCTACTAAGCCCTTCCTAACTATTTGATCGTGATTCCAGTTTTTGACCTTTTTCTTGCCTTGAGTGTTCGAGTCCGTCTTATCCCTTATCTGTACCTTAGCCTGAGTCTGCCCGTGTACCAACCTATTCTCGTTCTTTTGGATTACCCCGTTAGCCTGCTCCTTCTGTACTGTTGCTGTTTTACATTGGACTACCTGTTATCGACCTCTGCCTGTACATCTGACTACTCCTTTTGCCTGATCCTGGATTATATTAAAAACTACATTTGCAAGCTCTGCAAGTGGGACCAAACATCTGCCTCCGGGTTGTATTCTTACAGAATACCTCACCAAATACCATGGACCCAGCAGAGCTCCACACCCGTCTCTCCCGACAGGAGGAACAGATAGAGGAATTATGCCGCCTTCTCCAACCGGGCGCAGCCACATCTCCTCTCCCGGTTCCTCCGGTATCCACTCGTTCATCACACCCGGTATCGATGCCAAACAAATACGACGGTGCACCAGGAAAGTGTCAAGGATTCCTTATGCAGTGTTCCTTATACATTGAACACCATTCCGACCTGTTTACAAGGGAAAAGGACAAGGTGGATTTCACGGTATCTCTGCTCTGTGGGAGAGCGTTGGACTGGGCCACCGCTCTCTGGGCCGCGAACAGCCCCGCATTGCAAAGCGAGTCACCGTTCATCTCGTTATTCAAAGAGGTGTTCGATCACCCCGTTTCAGGCCGTCAGACCGGAGATCTCCTCTGCGAGATCAACCAAGGATCTCGGTCAGCTGCCGATTATGCACTGGACTTTCGTACCCTGGCAGCGGGAAGCGGATGGTCTGACACCGCCCTACTCACTATGTATAGGAGAGGGCTAAACCAGGAGTTACAGACGGAACTTGTCTGCCGAGGGGATGTACGAGATCTCAACCGTTATATCACTATGTCTATCTCCATTGACCACCTCCTATCGGAACGCAAACTCTCCCGACCACCACAACCTCAGAACCGTTCTCTTCCCCTGTATACTCCAGTCCAGGCCGTCGATCCGGAACCTATGCAACTCGGTAAATTCTCCCTTACTCCTACAGAACGTCAGAGACGGATAACCAGCAAGCTGTGCTTATATTGTGGAGAGAGTGGACATTTCGTCAGCCGCTGCCCTATTCGTCCTCCCAGACATGATTCTCCTACCATCAGCACTCAGGTAGGCATCTCAGCCTTATTGAACGTGACGAAGAAACAGTTCAGTTTACCCGCGCTCCTGTCAGTACAGGGTACTACCGTATCTGTGGCCGGTCTAATCGATTCAGGGGCAGCGGGCAATTTTATTGATCAGGGGTTGGCAGACAGGCTAGGAGTGGAATTACTAGTACTGAAACCACCATTACGAGTTTCTACATTAGATGGACAACCACTGGGCACTGGTTATGTAACACATCAAACTGCAGGAATTACCCTTCAGATCAGTGCTTTGCATTCGGAACGTATCCAACTATTAGTCGTCTCTTCCCCTCAGGAACCACTGGTGTTAGGCCACCCCTGGCTTTGCCAGCACGATCCTGCCATCTCGTGGCGGAGAGGGGAATTGCTGAAGTGGAGTACTAACTGTTTATCGCATTGTTTAACTTTACCTTGTAGAGCCACCTCCGTAGAGGAAGCCCGTGACCAAACTCCTACTCGGATCCCGTCAGAATACGCCCAATACCAGAATGTCTTTAACAAGGAAAAGGCCTGTATCCTACCTCCTCATCGTCCTTGCGACTGTGCTATCGAACTGTTACCTGGAGCATCCCTACCCAAGGGCCGTGTCTATCCCCTTTCGCTACCCGAATCTAAAGCCATGACCCAGTACATCGACGAAGCACTCGGACAAGGATTTATTCGCCCCTCTACTTCTCCTGCTGCCTCCTCCTTCTTTTTTGTGGAGAAGAAGGACGGGGGTTTACGCCCATGTATTGATTATAGAGGACTAAATGACATTACGATAAAAAACCGGTTTCCACTTCCACTAATCCCAGCAGCTCTAGAACAAGTAGGCAATGCCCATGTGTATACTAAACTAGACCTCCGCAGTGCCTACAATCTTGTCCGGATTCGTCAAGGGGATGAATGGAAAACTGCCTTCATCACCACCAGGGGGCACTATGAGTATCTCGTGATGCCGTATGGACTCACTAATGCACCCGCAGTGTTCCAATCCTTCATGAATGACATTTTCCGGGATATGATTGACCGATTTCTCATCGTATACATAGACGACATACTCATTTATTCCCATTCCATGGAAGAACACGTTTCCCAAGTCCGTCAAGTGTTACAACGCCTAGAAGAACATAAACTGTATGTGAAAGCGGAAAAAAGTGAGTTTCATGTCACCTCTGTGTCCTTCCTTGGATTTGTGTTGACTCCGGGAGGAGTAAGCATGAATGAAGAAAGGGTCAGCGCCGTGCACCACTGGCCTCAACCACATACGGTAAAAGGTCTCCAGCGATTCCTCGGCTTTGCCAATTTTTACCGCAGATTCATAAGGAACTACAGTAGCAAAGCCGCCCCACTCACTGCTCTCACCAGCCAGAAATCCAAGACACTGTCCTGGTCGGATTCAGCGGTTACTGCTTTCAACCTCCTGAAACAAGCTTTCACCTCTGCACCCATCCTCCGCCAGCCCGATCCCACTCAACCCTTCACTATAGAGGTAGATGCCTCAGAGGTAGGAGTGGGAGCGGTCTTATCTCAACGTTTCGGTTCTCCTCCCAAGTTACACCCATGTGCCTTCTACTCGAAAAAACTCTCCCCTGCCGAAAGGAATTATGATGTCGGAAATCGAGAACTGCTGGCCATCAAACTAGCGCTGGAGGAGTGGCGTCACTGGCTGGAGGGGGCTCAACACCCGTTCCTGGTTTTGACCGATCACCGCAACCTGGAATATGTGCGGAATGCTAAAAGGTTAAACCCACGCCAGTCCCGATGGTCGCTGTTCTTTAATCGCTTCCATTTCACTGTGTCTTACATATCAGGAAAAAAGAATATCAAGGCCGACGCTCTATCTCGCCAGTTTGATCCTCCCACATGTATCTCAGAACCTGAAAACATCCTTCCTCTATCTTGTGTTGCCAGACCTATTCGATGGGAAATCCAAGACACCATTCACGACGCTCTACAAACTGAACCTGCTCCCCCCGAAACACCACAGGACAAACAATATGTTCCAGCCTCAGTCAGACCTCAACTACTCCAATGGTGCCACACATCGTTGGGATCAGGACATCCTGGCATAACAAAGACCACTAAACTCATCTCTCGCCGGTACTGGTGGTCTTCACTTCCTGAAGACGTCCGAGATTATGTATTGTCCTGTCCAGTCTGTGCCCAATCCAAGACCCCCCGCCAATTGCCAGAGGGTAAGCTCACTCCATTACCCACACCTAATAGACCCTGGTCACACATATCCATGGACTTTATCACTGACTTACCTGAATCTACGGGTTACACCACCATTCTAGTCGTCATCGATCGTTTCTCTAAAATGTGTCGTTTGATCCCACTACCCCGTCTGCCAAATGCCATGGAACTCGCAGAATGTGTATTTCAGCAGGTCTTTCGCCAGTTTGGGATCCCGGAAGACATAGTATCAGATCGAGGCCCCCAATTCATCTCCCAGGTTTGGAAAGCCTTCTGCAAGCGCATGGGAATCTCAGTCAGCCTTTCCTCCGGGTACCACCCACAATCTAATGGTCAGACAGAACGGCTAAACCAAGACATTGGGAAATACCTCCGTCAACAATGTGCCCTACAACAGAACGACTGGAGTCGATACCTACCGTGGGTAGAATATGCCCAAAATTCCCTCTTCCACTCTTCCCTCCGGTTAACGCCATTTCAATGCGTCCTAGGTTTTCAACCTCCGATGTACCCCTGGGACAACGAGCCTGGTACAGTTCCTGCAGTGGACGAATGGTTTCAGCGCAGCGCACAGGTATGGGAAACTGCTTAACGTCATCTTACTCAAGCCTCTATTTCCCAGAAGAAGCACGCAGATCGTCGTCGCAGACCTACACCTCTGTACCACCCAGGTCAACGAGTCTGGTTATCTACCCGAGACATCCGGCTTCGTCTCCCCTGCAAAAAGCTGTGCCCCAGGTACATCGGCCCGTTTAAGATTACTCACCGTATCAATCCTGTAACTTACCGCCTACAGCTTCCTCGTCACTACCGTATAGCCTCGTCCTTTCATGTCTCCCTGTTAAAACCTGTCCATTACAGCCCTCTGCATCCTCCGGTCACATCTCAGACAGCCCCGCCTCCACTAGATGTCAGTGGGGAGCCTGCATATTCCGTTAGGGCCCTTCTGGACTCACGACGACGGGGTGGTGGGCTACAGTACCTGGTGGACTGGGAGGGTTATGGACCAGAAGAACAGGCCTGGGTCCCTGCCCAGGATATCCTTGACCCCACTCTCATTCAGGATTTTCACCGCGATCACCCAGATCGTCCTGCTCCTCGTCCCCGGGGACGACCCTCTAGCCGACGCCCTCGGTCTTCTGGAGCCGCCCGTAGGGGGGGGGGGGGGGTTCTGTAAGATCTGCAAACGATACTATGCATCCGCAACACCAACAAGTAAACACAACCCATAATCACCAAGATCCCAACCCACATGAATGCAACACTCCTCTCCGTTCCCAATCACCAGAATTCTGAACAGCTGTTTACCATTTCCCCATCCGTATTTATCCCAGCTTCATTCTCCCTTCGGTGTGAGGTATTGTTTGTATGTGCAACCCTACTAAGCCCTTCCTAACTATTTGATCGTGATTCCAGTTTTTGACCTTTTTCTTGCCTTGAGTGTTCGAGTCCGTCTTATCCCTTATCTGTACCTTAGCCTGAGTCTGCCCGTGTACCAACCTATTCTCGTTCTTTTGGATTACCCCGTTAGCCTGCTCCTTCTGTACTGTTGCTGTTTTACATTGGAATACCTGTTATCGACCTCTGCCTGTACATCTGACTACTCCTTTTGCCTGATCCTGGATTATATTAAAAACTACATTTGCAAGCTCTGCAAGTGGGACCAAACATCTGCCTCCGGGTTGTATTCTTACACTGGGTAGGTCTCTAAGTGGGGAAATCAGGGAGTTTTACTCTTCCCTCCTTAATCTCAACCATTGTATAAAGCCAGCCAGTGGAGGAGGACTATACATTTAGAGATCCTCTAACACAGCCTCTCCCAACTCTGTCAAAAAGCTGTGGGAACTCATCCAGCAAAATCTGCACTCGGCAACAGTAACAGCACAGGCAGCTTTGGTTCTGACGGTGGGAGCTGTGAGGCGAGGAACAAGCCTGTCAGAGCAGCTGGTATTTGGTCTGTGTCCCAAATGGCACCCTATCCCCTACACTTATTTTGACTGGAGCCCTATGGGCCTTGGTAAAAAGTATTACACTATTTGGGGAATAGATTTCCACTTGGGATGCAACTTTGGTGTAGAGGAGCCGGCCCGGCCCTATCCTTCAGTAATGAGATGAATGGACTATTTAGGAAACAGAGGCTTAAGTTACGGAGGGGCTGCCTGCCCAAATTACTTTGATGAGAGCGTTGTTAGTGCTGTATAAAATATCATGCCCATTTATTAAGCCTAGAACAAAACCTCATCCACATTAGGCCTATTTGCTCTAGCAGATTTATGTAAATCCATTCTTGGCATAGTCCCAAACAAAGTTGTGACAGTCACAATATACAGAAATTTGCCTGTGGCAGTATATAACCTTAGTACATGATGTAGCCTATGAGTGATGGCTCTCTCTCTGTCATTATGTAGTAATTGGTGAACCTGCTGTGTGTCTCTCTATGGGACGCCTGCTGTGTATTCTGGGTATTATCGATGGCCCCAGCATACTCACCTGCTGAGGCTTAGTGAAGTTGCTGTGTGCTGTGAGAGCCATATTATTCTGTCCAAGGATTTGCATGGATCATAACATTCCACTGTCTGTCGCTAAGATGTTGCTGCAGTGGATAGCAGCCGTTTTACAGGCTACTGACCAATTCTGCTATTGTTATTTTATTTTTCACCATTTCCTATGAAAAAAACGCTTATGGAGATCAGAACAGCGATCACTAACTCAATTTGGATGACAATTTCTACTTCAACGAGTCGGCAGCTCTGGACGTATTGCTTACTCCGGGCAAGGCCCTAATCCCCGGAACTCTGAAAGAGGAAGCGACGGCGCAAAAGAGGCAGACGAGCCAGCATCCTACCCTCTATTCTGTTGGTGAACGTACAGTCATTAGAGAACAAACTGGACAAACTCTGTTCGAGACTATCCTATCAACGGGACTTGAAGAATTGTAATATTCTATGTTTCAAGGAGTTGTGGCTGAACAAGGACATAGTTAATATACATCTCGCTGGCTTTTCCATGCATCGTCAAGACTGGTTGGCAGCCTCTGGTAAGATGTCAACAGCTGGTGCACGATCTCTAATGTTAAGGAAGTCTTGAGTTTTTGCTCGCCTGAGTTAGAATGCCTCATGATAAACTGCAGACCATACTATTTACCACAATTTTTTGTAGCATTCCACCTTTACCCACCACAAAGAAACGCATACAAGGCCCTACCTCACCCTCCCTTGGGCAAATCTGACCGTAATTCTATCCTCCTGGTTCCTGCTTACCAGCAAGTGACTCTCTCAATACCGAAGTGGTCCGATGAAACGGAAGCTAAGATACAAGACTCTTTCGCTAGCACAGACTGGAAAATGTTCCAGGATTCATCCGATAACCGGCATACCCCTGCACATGGACTCGGTACCGGTACCAGGGGATTTATAGCCAAGTTATCGTTACTCATTGTGGATTTATTCCTCGTTATTATTATTTTTCTATTGTTGGGAAGAGCCCGTAAGAATGCAATTCACTGTTAATCTATACCTGTGGTTTACAAAGCATGTGACAAATAAAATTTGATTTGAATTCAGTTACATTGTTTCACCGTGTTCGTGTTTTGTTTAAAAAGGATGGTTTTGAAAAGACAACTTTCACAACCAGCCTAATTTCAGAAACATAACCTTCGCACTTTATTTTCGTGGAGAGCGAGAGATGGAAAGTGTGACCCTGCGGTGGCTGGTACAATCTAGGTTTATCCAGATTGTGTTTTGGTCTTTGGATTGGCCGTCTGGTCACAGAAGAGGAAACTCTGTAAACTATTTGGTTACCAGGGAAACCGTTTGTCTGCCCAGCATTGCAAAGCCTGTGGCTGTCTAGTAGCTACAGGTTGGCAGAACAGAACAAGACTTGTGGGTTGCCCACAGTGTTCTACTACAGGCTACATGGACAACTACTGGAAGGTGTCCCAGTAAAGAGGAACTTTGACTTGCTGACTAGTAGGAATGGGATCCCTTTTCAGCCTCCCTGGACATTCCTCCAGCACCAGGCATTCTCTGAAGACTCTGGATGCCTGGAGGAAATCCACCCTATCCCGGGTCTGAGGTGACCCGGGATAGGGTGGATTTTAGAGTGTTGGGCTAGTAACCGAAATGGCCGCTGGTTCTAATTCCAGAGCCGATTTTAAGATGACAAATCTGTCTATTTGCGCTTGAGCAAGGCACTTAACCATATTTTGTGCCGTACTGCTATGGCTGACCCTGTAAAACACATTTCACCTCACCTATCCAGTGTATGTGACAATACAACAACCTTAACATGCAACATTAGATTTTTTGCCTGGGAGTGTCAGAAGTCAGGTTTATACTGCTAACATCTGGAAGTTGGGGAATGGGAGTGGTGCAGGAAGCAAGCGGTAATAACCAAGGTTCTGTCTCTGTGGTGTAGGGTTCAGCCTAGAACAAGGGTGAACCTAGGTTAAGTCCAATCAGGTACATTGAGGGGAGGGGAGGGGGGTGGGAGGTCTCTATTAGGAGAAGACATGAGACTTCAGCGTTATATTAAGACATTTCCACCCGGGGATCAATAAAGTATCTATCTATCTATCTATCTATCTATCTATCTATCTATCTATCTATCTATCTATCTATCTATCTATCTATCTATCTATCTATCTATCTATCTATCTATCTATCTATCGCGCAATTGAAATGTAAAGGTCATTTCCAATTTGAGCCGACATATGTGCAGCTTTTACAGTGAATACAGTCGCACTGTAGCGCAGAGAATACAGGTGTCCTTCCTAACTCAGTTGCCGGAGAGGATGGAAACCATAAAGACAACGGTGACATTAAAACAGTTTGTTTTTAATGGCTGTGATATGAGAACTGAGGATGAATCAACAAAATTATAGTTACTCCACAGTACTAACCTAATTGACAGAGCAAAAAATAAGCATGTAAAGAATACAAATATTCCAAAACATGCATCCTGTTTGCAACGAGGCACTACTCGTTGCAAAGTAATACTACAAACCATGTGGCAAAGCAATTTACTTTTTAAAATCCTGAATGCAAATCCAAGACAACATATTACTGAGTACCAATCTCCATATTTTTAGGCATAGTGGTAGCTGCATCATGTTATGGGTATGCTGATAAATAAATTCTTCAGGATAAAAAATAAAAAGAATGGAGCTAAGCCCAGGCAAAATCCTAGAGGAAAACCTGGTTGTCTGCTTTCCACCACTGGGAGATTAATTCACCTTTCAGAAGGACCATAACTTAAAACAGAAGGCCAAATCTACACTGGAGTTTCTTACAAAGACAGTGAATGTTCCTGAGTGGCCAAGTTAGTTTTGACATAAATCTGCTTGAAAATCTATGCCTAGACTTAAATTATCTAGCAATGATCAACAAACAATGTTTGACAGCTTGAAGAATTTTTTAAAGAATACTGGGCAAATGTAGTGAAATCCAGGTGTGGAAAGCTCTTAGGCTCACTGAGAGACTCACAGCTGTAATCGCTGCCAAAAGTGATTTCTAACATGTATTGACTCAGGGGGTTGAATACTTATCTAATCAATATACTATATATTATGTTAGAATTTTTTTTCCACTTACAGTATTTGGTGTAGATCGTTGACAAAAAATGTAATCCATTTTAATCCCACTTTGTAACACAAGAATGTGAGAAAAGTCAAGCGGTGTGAATACTTTCTGAAGGCATTGTATATGTACTTATTATTGCTAATAATGCTGTGTGCCTTTTTAAAATCTATAACTGTGGTTCCTGATTTTTTAGGAACTGTCATCTATTATTGTCATACATGTCAGACTGCTTTTGAAAATTAGTTTGTGGTTAACAAAATGTACCTATTAGCGTGCATCAAGGTATATCACCCTAGGGAGGGGGAAGTTCCCCGAGCCCAGAATATAAATATAATATTGACGAAGTAACTGCTAAGGAAGTTCTGGTTGTGTATTATTTGAGTCCACCTGCCCTTCAGTTCGGAGGTGAGCCCCAGGGTGTAGGCTGAGCCTGAAGCCTGTGTGTCTCTGAGTGGCTTCTGACGTCAAGGGGCTCCTGATCTTCTCCCTGAGACTAGGCAGGGCCACGGAGAGAGATGGACAGGGGTACCCCAGGGAGACTGACATCTGCTGGGCTGAACCCCACCCTGTTGGAGGACTCCAGGACCCCACCCTGCTACAGGCCAGGTCACATCCACAGCCCTCCCCAGAGAAAAACCAGGCCCTAATTACAGAGAGTTTAGAGAGGCCATACTCTCTGTCTGCCCCTTTAATTTAGTGTGGAGATGTTTGTTTTGGTTCCATCTCAATTCTCCTTCCCCACCCTGCATCCCTTAAGGGTCAGAGATGGTTATCACAGTGGGAAAAGGTTTCAGAAGGAAGGGTAGAGGGAACAAGGAAGAGACCGGGACAAGTGTGAATAACAGACTTCTTCACAATAAATCATCAAAAATGTCACAATATTGACATGACATGTTTGTCATTCTTCAGACGCAAGAATTTACAAAAGAGCCCAGTAAATCAGGGTTCAATGGTCTATAATTGAGGCATTGTGGTGGGCGATGAAAGTAGACAGATACGTGGCACGGCCGGTGGTACAGAGTAAACATGATGCCACACAGCTTGTTGATCTCTCCACACAACATTCCTCCTGGCTGGGCTGGGGAGTCGGCTGAGTTCAGCCAGATCGTTTACAGCAGCCAAATGGCAAAATTCACTCAAACCTCAGTTGTGTGCTCCTTAGACCCTCCTGGGGATATGGGGACACACTGGGTTATTTTCTAGTGCAAGGTCACACACACAGATACCAAACACACACAAGAAGCTTCACTGGGACTTGAGGGGAGTCGCATCTTGCACTGTTCTCCAATAACACTATCAGTAATCCAAATTCAATCTGTGTATATACACCAAAAATAAATACTAAGAATGGTACACTGAGTGTACAAAACATTATGAACGCTCTTTCCATGACATAGACTGACCAGGTGAATCCAGATGAAAGCTATGATCCCTTATTGGAGGAGACAGGTTAAATAATTATTTGTATGCCTTGAAACATGGATTGTGTATGTGTGCCATTCAGAGGGTGAATGGGAAAGACAAAAGATTGAAGTGCCTTTTGAACGGGGTATGGGAGTAGGTGCCAGATGCACTGGTTTGAGTGTGTCAAGAACTGCAACGCTCAACAGTTTCCTGTGTATATCGTCCACCACCCAAAGGACATCCAGCCAACTTGACACAACTGTGGCGTTGGAGTCAAGATGGGCCAGCACCCCTGTGGAACGCTTGACACCTTGTAGAGTCCATACCCTGACTGAATGGAGGCTGTTCTGAGGACAAAAGGGGTTGCAACTCAATATTAGGAAGGTGTTCCTAATGTTTTGTACACTTGGTGTATGTACAGCAGTAGATATGTTAATGAGCTATGTCAAGAATCCAGTATATAACTACGTAGTGTGTATAACAGTGTAACAAGAATGTGATGTAGAGGAAGACTATTTGAATGAGCCATAGGAAGAACACCGTATATTATTACATAGTGTGAAAACAGTATAAAAGAAATGGTCCAGTGTTTAATGTCTCTATATACATGGGACAGCAGCATTGGCTGTGTGTGAGTGCAGGAATCTGTGTGTGTGTGTGTGTGTGTGTGTGTGTGTGTGTGTGTGTTTTGTGTTACTGTGTGTGTGGTACTATGTGTGCAGGACAGGCCCGGGAGACAGCTTGTGATTGCTGTTCAACAGTCTGATGGCCTTTCGATAGAAGCTGTTTCCAAGCCTCTTGGTCACGGCTCTGATGCATCTGTAGCAGATTGAACAGTCCGTGGCCCAGGTGGCTGAGGTCCTTAATGAGCCTTCCTTCGACACAGACTGCTGTAAATATCCTGGAGGGCAGGCAGCTTGCCCTGATAGTGTGCCGGGCTGACCGTACCACCCTCTGAAGAGCCATGTGGTTGAGGACTGTGCAGTTGTCGTACCAGGTGTTGATGCAGCCTGACAGAATGCTTTCAAGGGTGCATCCGTAGAAGTTTGAGGGTCTTAGGGGCCATGCCTAATTTCTTCAGCCACCTGAGGTTGAGGCGCTGTTGTGCCTTTACCACGGTGTCAATGTGATGGTACCATCGACCACCATTCGTCCTGCTGTGATTGAACTGTTTTTACTCCGAGCTGTAATTATCTCACCTGGCATGGGACCTGTCACATCTGCGCCCTGTGTGTGTGTTTTCTCAGTGGGTTAGGGTGACTGGCTGCCTCGTTCCTGACCCACAGCTAGCCACAGCCTCACTACATTGCTCTGCCACGTGCTCTAGCAGTCCAGAACGAACAAATGATCCTCTTGCAATCTTTCCCCTCTGCACTCTTGCAAATCTGGCAACCAAATGTTATGCATTATCGTTTGGAGACCCAAACTGCTCAGGAGCACAATGAGACAATCTGTTCCGTTGGTGCCACGATGACATCAGAGTGAGGGGCCAGGAAACACTCTCCATAGAGCTGGATAGGGCCTGGACCCTGTCTGAGAGGAGCTGGATGAACACACACTCTGGGCTCCTGTACAAACACAGACAGACCCACACCCAAAGTCCCATCTCAATATCGCACTGTAAGAAGTTCAACTAATAGTTTAGTTTAATTGTCTGTGTACCGCTGTGTATTTGTGCAATTCATTGAACCGTAAAAAAAATGTAGCCATCAACTATTAATGGTGAATAACTCTCTCTAGTCCAGACACAATCCCCCAAACTCGCTCAGTGTATGCGTGTCAGGATAATGGTTAGGGGGAGGTATAGAGGGCCCCTCTATCTACAATTTAGCTACAGGGGCCAAAGGGAGGTTGCCTGGCTGGTTGAGAAGCAAAAACAAATGTGGGATCTGGCTTTCATACAGACATCAACACACGTAAATTAATAATAAGAGACACCTCCCCTCTTCCCTCCCGCTTATAATCCCGCTCTCTCTCCCTCTGTTCCCCCACGGTTGGTTGGCCCAGAGCAACGATGGGAGGACTTGGTCTCTCTCCAGGCCAGGAGCAGAGCCCATGGGGCCTCTAACATCTGCTATGGTAACCTTGTTTGCTATGGCAACAGGGCCAATAAAGAGAACTACTCTCCCTGTTTTTCAGTGAGTGTTGTGTCAGCTCCAACAGGGGAGTTTCATGGGAGAAGAACCTATTATGTGTTTGTGGGGCTTATGAATGTACCATTCGTTTTCAGTTCTGCACATTTGGGTGTGTGCATTCATAGTGATAGTGGTGGTGGTTCATCGTTAAAACAACCTGCAATTTATAAATACAATTAATTCCTTGTGACCTCCCTTGAACTCTCAATATAAAAACTATTGTGTACGGTTACATGGTGAAATACACACTCAGAGATAGTACACATTTATTTATTGATATGTAGATACTATAGACAGTCACACTGTACATATATCATGTATGGCAAGTCAGTGACCTCATCCAGTGACATACCACTCCTCTAAGCCAATATAAACCATGGAGTCAACCTCCTCACCATAGATCAACCCGACACAAATATCTACAGACGTGTCTCTGCAGTGTCAGGCAGATCCATGGCTGTCCTCTCCTCTTACTTGGTCATAGAACCTTACTACTAACTACAGTATCATGGGCCCACAGTGTAATTGTGGTTGATGGGTCAGGCCACAGACAGGCTGTAGAGGCAGACCACAGCCAGGCTGTAGTGACAAGGGCCAGGCTGCCAGGGCCCTGTCACAGCCACACTGCAAACCGTGATTTAGTGACCTATGGCGGCCATGCCTCCTCACCACACTGTGATATGTGCTAAAACACCCGGAGCAGACAGGGTAGCGTTGGCTGTGGCTGGCTGAGTTTCTTGAGGGGATGGTGGCCACCGCCTCACACAAGGTCAGTGGTGTGACTTTCACTGGTTTTCAGGCTCAATGCTCCAAGACCTCCAAAACAAAACACACTCATACAGGAAAGAAGAAAAGGTGTGTGTTTCTGTGGACTGTGAGTTTTTTTTTGTGCGCGTGTGTGTGCGGGGGCTGCACGTAAGCTTGTGTGGTCTGACACGGCTATTGCAGGGGCTTGGTTGGGAGGGGTAGGTAAGCTTTCTCACTCAGCCTTACTGAGCTTAACACATTCTATACTTGCTTCGAGGTAGACAATACCGAGCCATCCAGGAAGGCTCCGGAAGACCACCTATTTGACAATGCTGTTCATTGACTACAGTTCATTATTCCAAAACTCCATCCCACCAGAACTGGCTGAACAGGCTGTCTTTTCAAACGGCTCTTACACTAAAAGGGCATTATCAATTTCACGGTATTATTCCAACCTGGAAATGTGGAAATAAAACTCAGTATACATAAACGTTGAATAATTGGCTAAGCCAATTAAAATGTATACCCTGCACTGCACAATATTTGTATATTGTTTTTTATATACAGTATGTGTTTACATATCACCCATCTCATACACCTTAGAGAAATACATTTAAACTCAGTTTTTCACAATTCCTGACATTTAATCCTAGTAAAAATTCTCTGTTTTAAGTCAATTAGGATCACCACTTTATTTTAAGAATGTGAAATGTCAGAATAATAGTAGATAGAATGATTTATTTCAACTTTTATTTCTTTCATCACATTCCCAGTGGGTCAGAAGTTTACATACACTCAATTAGTATTTGATAGCATTGCCTTTAAATAGTTTAACTTTGGTCAAATGTTTCGGGTAGCCTTCCACAAGCTTCCCACAATAAGTTGGATGAATTTTGTCCCATTCCTCCTGACAGAACTGGTGTAACTGAGTCAGGTTTGTAGGCCTCCTTGCTCGCACACGCTTTTTCAGTTCTGCCCAAAAAAGATCTATAGGATTGAGGTCAGGGCTTTGTGATGGCCACTCCAATACCTTGACTTTGTTGTCCTTAAGCCATTTTGGAAGTATGCTTGGGGTCATAGTCCATTTGGAAGACCCAGTTGCGACCAAGCTTTAACTCCCTGACTGATGTCTTGAGATGTTGCTTCAATATATTCACATAATTTTCCTTCCTCATGATGCCATCTATTTTGTGAAGTGCACCAGTCCCTCCTGCAGCAAAGCACCCCCACAACATGATGCTGCCACGCCCGTGCTTCACGGTTGGGATGGTGTTCTTGGGCTTGCAAGCATCCCCCTTTTTCCTCCAAACGTAACAATGGTCATTATGGCCAAACAGTTCTATTTTTGTTTCATCAGACCAGAGGACATTTCTCCAAAAAGTATGATCTTTGTCCCCATGTGCAGTTGCAAACTGTAGTCTGGCTTTTTTTAAGGTGGTTTTGGAGCAGTGGCTTCTTCCTTGCTGAGCGGCCTTTCAGGTTATGTCGATATAGGACTCGTTTTACTGTGGAAATAGATACTTTTGTACCTGCTTTCTCCAGCATCTTCACAAGATCCTTTGCTGTTGTTCTGGGATCGTTTTGCACTTTTCGCACCAAAGTACGTTCATCTCTAGCAGACAGAACGCGTATCCTTCCTGAGCGGTATGATGGCTGCGTGGTCCCATGGTGTTTATACTTGCATATTATTGTTTGTACAGATGAACGTGGTACCTTCAGGCGTTTGGTTGGATGAACCAGACTTGTGGTCTACAATTTCATTTTTCCGAGGTCTTGCCTTATTTCTTTAGATTTTCAGATGATGTCGAGCAAAGAGGCACTGAGTTTGAAGGTAGGCCTTGAAATACATCCACAGGTACACCTCCAATTGACTCAAATGATGTCAATTAGCCTATCAGAAGCTTCTAAAGCCATGAAATCATTTTCTGGAATTTTCCAAGCTGTTTAAAGGCACAGTCAACTTAGTGTATGTAAACTTCTGACCCACTGGAATTGTGATATAGTGAATTATAAGTGAAATAATCTGTCTGTAAACAATTGTTGGAAGAATTACTTGTGTCATGCACAAAGTAGATGTCCTAAACGACTTGCCAAAACTATAGTTTGTTAACATGAAATATGTGGAGTGTTTGAAAAATGAGTTTTAATGACTTCAACCTAAGTGTATGTAAACTTCAGACTGTATATATTCTTAATCCATTCCTTACTTAGATTTACAGTATGTGTATTTGGGTATATGTTGTGAAACTGTTAGATATTACTTGCTAGATATTACTGCACTGTCAGAGCTAGAAGCACAAGCATTTCGCTACACCGCAATAACATCTGCTAAACACGTTTATGTGACCAATAAAATGTGATTTCATTAGATTTTATGTCAAGATTGAATTGTAGCACATTTTACATTGCTTAGTGTGCAGCTCTGGACACACGCTATCACTGCGCCACTTAGCACCTATGAATCATGGAAAATGTTGAGGTAATGCTTTAAACTTGTTGACAATTCCAGCTAACTAGAACTAGCTAACTTTCTAATCCTTACAACGAGGTTGGCTGTGTGTTCATCTTTACAAAGAGGTTGTCTAACATCCATCTGTGGTTGGCAGAATATTCAAATCTTTCATCCCAATCGAAGAAAAAGGAAGTAATTAAGATAGTGTTGTGGTGTGCTCATAAGCTCTGATTATGCAGTAGCGTTGGGTAGATGATAATTGTTCCAGTTATAGAGCTTTACAAACCACACTTGTTCCCACCCACATCAGGCAGTGTTTAAACTGTTAACTTGCAGTGTAAAGTCAGTGACGGTTAGCCATACACAGATGTTTTGATATGCGTGTTTACATCTTTGTGACAGTGTCCAGAAAAGTGTAAACCTGTTTTTAACAACTTGTACACCCTGAGACAAGCACAGGGCTTTGTTACTTTGTCAGTGTAACTAGATTTGATAGCTGTGGGGTACGGCCAGTCCTATCAGATGGAGCATTAGCCTGCATTCTGGAGCCTGGGTGACATTGAGTTTGGAGTCTAGAATGCCAGTTCACACATTAGCTCATCTGCCCATGGGAACAATGCTGAAATTACTCCACATTTGGACAGATAAATCATATCATATTGTATTTATGTATTTACTCGTTGTAAATCAGCATTCTAGGGTAGGTGTAAAAAAACATTTTAAATGCCCACTCTGGCCCCAATAGCAAGTGTAGATCCAATAAGCCTACAGCAAATGTAGACTCCAACAATAACAAAACATGATAAAACAAGCCTATAACACATTGACCTCATATGAACATGGATAAACATTTTCCTACAGTTTCACTTGACTTTACCAATATCTAGGATTGCCTGCAACAGCTAACCAATGTTCGTTTAGAAATGTGATTTTTTTTCCCCTTGATGGTCTGTGTAGAGTCAGGGATCATGACTTTAGAGGGTAGGGTTTATTTGTGCAGGCTGTGGAGAGGCCAGTACCACACACTTTGGCGATTAATTACCTAGGGTTAGTCCACCGTTGGAGCTGAGGCGCAGGGTGGCAGTCACTGGGGGCCAGGCTGTGTTAACCTGCTTTCCACCCCTGGACCACATTCACACAAACACAGCACCCACATGCCCAAAAAATTCAACCCACAAATTAGCCATCTGAAGTGTATAGCTGTGTTAGCATTAGGTGTTGACACGTAGACCTACAGCCGAGCTACCACAGGAAGTTACCACAGACACCTTTATAGAGGGTGCCGAGCTACCACAGTAAGTTACCACAGACACCTTTATAGAGGGTGCCGAGCTGCCACAGTAAGTTACCACAGACACCTTTTATAGAGGGTGCGAGCTGCCACAGTAAGTTACCACAGACACCTTTATAGAGGGTGCCGAGCTGCCACAGTAAGTTACCACAGACACCTTTTATAGAGGGTGCGAGCTGCCACAGTAAGTTACCACAGACACCTTTATAGAGGGTGCCGAGCTGCCACAGTAAGTTACCACAGACACCTTTATAGAGGGTGCGAGCTGCCACAGTAAGTTACCACAGACACCTTTATAGAGGGTGCCGAGCTGCCACAGTAAGTTACCACAGACAGCTTTTATAGAGGGTGCGAGCTGCCACAGTAAGTTACCACAGACACCTTTATAGAGGGTGCCGAGCTACCACAGTAAGTTACCACAGACACCTTTATAGAGGGTGCCGAGCTGCCACAGTAAGTTACCACAGACACCTTTATAGAGGGTGCGAGCTACATTATGAAAGGAAAGTAACACTAAATAAAGAAGTGTTTGAGCTCTCTCTTCTGTGCAGTATACAAATGCCTTGGATCAAGGCTACATACACTATATATACAAAAGTATGTGGACACCCCTTCAAATTAGCGGTTTCGGCTATTTCAGCCACACCTGTTGCTGACAGGTGTACAGTCGTGGCCAAAAGTTTTGAGAATGACACAAGTATTGGTCCCCACAAAGTTTGCTGCTTCAGTGTTCTTAGATCTTTATGTCAGTAGTTACTGTGGTACACTGAAGTATAATTACAAGTATTCCGTAAGTGTCAAAGGCTTTCATTGACAATGACATTCAGTTTATGCAAAGAGTCAATATTTGCAGTGTTGACCCTTCTTTTTCAAAGACCTCTGCAATCCGCCCTGGCATGCTGTCAATTAACTTCTGGGCCACATCCTAACTGATGGCAGGCCATTCTTGCATAATCAATGCTTGGAGTTTGTCAGAATTGTGGGTTTTTGTTTGTCCACCCGCCTCTTGAGAATCGACCACAAGTTCTCAATGGGATTAAGGTCTGGGGAGTTTCCTGGCCATGGACCCAAAATGTTGATGTTTTGTTCCCCGAGCCACTTAGTTATCACTTTTGCCTTATGGCAAGGTGCTCCATCATGCTGGAAAAGGCATTGTACGTCACCAAACTGTTCTTGGATGGTTGGGAGAAGTTGCTCTCGGAGGATGTATTGGTACCATTCTTTATTCATGGCTGTGTTCTTAGGCAAAATTGTGAGTGAGCCCACTCCCTTGGCTGAGAAGCAAACCCACACATGAATGGTCTGAGGATGCTTTACTGTTGGCATGACACAGGACTGACAGTAGCGCTCACCTTGTCTTCTCCGGAAAAGGTGTTTTCCGGATGGCCCAAACAATCGGAAAGGGGATTCATCAGAGAAAATGACTCTACCCCAGTCCTCAGCAGTCCAATCCCTGTACCTTTTGCAGAATATCAGTCTGTCCCTGATGTTTTCCCTGGAGAGAAGTGGCTTCTTTGCTGCCCTTCTTGACACCAGGCCATCCTCCAAAAGTCTTCGCCTCACTGTGCGTGCAGATGGCCTGCTGCCATTCCTGAGCAAGCTCTGCACTGGTGGTGCCCGATCAACTTTAGGAGACGGTCCTGGCGCTTGCTGGACTTTCTTGGGCTTCCTGACGCCTTCTTCACAACAATTGAACCTCTCTCCTTGAAGTTCTTGATGATCCGATAAATGGTTGATTTAGGTGCAATCTTACCAGCAGCAATATCCTTGCCTGTGAAGACCTTTTTGTGCAAAGCAATGATGACGGCACGTGTTTCCTTGCAGGTAACCATTGTTGACAGAGGAAGAACAATGATTTCAAGAACCACCCTCCTTTTAAAGCTTCCAGTCTGTTATTCTGACTCAATCAGCATGACAGAGTGATCTTCAGCCTTGTCCACGTCAACACTCTCACCTGTGTTAACGAGACAATCACTGACATGATGGCAGCTGGTCCTTTTGTGGCAGGGCTGAAATGCAGTGGAAATGTTTTTGGGGGATTAAGTTCATTTTCATGGCAGAGAGGGACTTTGCAATTAATTGCAATTCATCTGATCACTCTTCATGACATTCTGGAGTATATGCAAATTGCCATCATCAACACTGAGGCAGCAAACTTTGTGGAGACCAATACTTGTGTCATTCTCAAAACTTTTGGCCACGACTGTATAAAATCGAGCACACAGCCATGCAATCTCCATAGACAAACATTGGCAGTAGAATGGCTTTACTGAAGAGCTCTGACTTTCAACGTGGCACCTTCATAGGATGCCACCTTTCCAACAAGTCAGTTCGTCAAATTTCTGCCCTGCAAGAGCTGCCCCAGTCAACTGTAAGGGCTGTTATTGTGAAGTGGAAACGTCTAGGAGCAATAAAGGCTCAGTCGCAAGGTGGTAGGCCACACAAGCTCACAGAACGGGACCACGTAGCGCGTAAAAATTGTCTGTCCTCGGTTGCAACACTCACTACCGAGTTCCAAACTGCCTCAGGAAGCAACGTCACCACAATAACTGTTAGTCCGGGAACGTCATGAAATGGGTTTCCATGGCCGAGCTGCCGCATACAAGCGTCGGCTGGAGTGGTGTAAAGCTCGCCGACATTGGACTCTGGAGCAGTAGAAACGCGTTCTCTGGAGTGATGAATCAGGCAACCTGCCCCAATGCATAGTGTCAACTGTAAAGTTTGGTAGAGGAGGAATAATGGCCTGGGGCTGTTTTTCATGATTCGGGCTAGTTCCAGTGAAGGGAAATATTAACGCTACAGCATACAATGACATTCTAGATGATTCTGTGCTTCCAACTTTGTGGCAACAGTTTGGGAAAGGCCCTTTCCTTTTTCAGCATGACAATGCCCCGTGCACAAAGCGAGGTCCATACAGAAATGGTTTGTCGAGATCAGTGTGGAAGAACTTGACTGGCCTGCACAGAGCCCCGACCTCAACCCCATCGAACACCTTTGGGATGAATTGGAATGCCGACTGTGAGGCAGGCCTGATCACCCAACATCAGTGCCCGACCTCACTAATGCTCTTGTGGCTGAATGGAGGCAAGTCCCCTTAGCGACGTTCCAACATCTAGCGGAAAGCCTTCCCAGAAGAGTGAAGGCTGTTATAGCAGCAAAGATGGGACCGACTCCATATTAATGCCCATGATTTTGGAATGAGATGTTTGACAAGCATGTGTCCACATACTTTTGGTAATGTAGTATATCTTAGAAATGGTATCAGGTCTACATGTTGATTCATGTTTGTTTTTCTCGCTCAGACGAAGTTCACTGTCAAGATTCCACTGATGCCACTGATACACCGTATACATCCAATGCCACAGATGCCCTGGGTGCTGCACCCACAGATGCAACCGGTAAGATCATAATAAGATCCCTGACCAATGTCCACATCAAAGCCTTGAAGTCAGTAGTCAGGCCTATATGCTATGGGGGACCGAAGGAGATGACAATGGATCATCATGACTTTAAGATTGGCTCTCATTACACTATTAAAATGATAGGAACTTAATATTGATAGAAGTAGAGACGTTGTATAGCACTGGATAATGAATATAAAGGTAGAGTAATGAGTATAATACCTTTTCATTAACCATTTGTCAATCATCTATAAGTGAATTACATTCCACTCATTCGTAATGCATAACATTTAAAACCACAGCAGAGCTAGTAGGCCTAGTGCTCAGAATTCTATCTATCACGAATTCTATCTATCACGAATTCTAACTATCACGAATTCTATCTATCACACTGCTCTGAAGGTTTAGGAGTCACAGCCTTCACAGACGACAACAAAGGTACTGATGCTTATTATTATTTTATCTGGTAGTCCTATTACTTTATGTTCTTCATCTCCTTCACTCTATTAAAACATGTTTTGACTAGATACTAATTATGTTGACAGAAAATAAGATATTGATAAAACCGAACACGACCCGTCCCCAATAACAATCTTCCTCCCAAATGAACTTCAATGCAGTTGACCGTACGTTTGGTCAATTCCCTTTCACAACTGTCGGTCTGTTATTATATGTTGTACTGTCTACCTGTCCAGTCGGTTTGTCTCTACCAGTACCTGTTGCAGGTTTGTCTTGTTTGTTTGTTTGTTTGTTTTTGTTTTCTTCTTCACTTTATTGTCTTCCATCAGGTGACTGGGTTAGGATAATTCAAAAACAAGGGTTGTGGGTGGGCATGTGAGTGGGATTGTGAGGATTCCAGGAGGTGGTCAAGGGGACTGGGTTTTCGGAGATGCTTCACTTGTGTATAAAATGTATGTTTTCAATTAAAAAAACAGGTACTGGTGCTAGCGTCGAACCCCAAACCCCTGTAAACGACCCGGACAATACCGTCGCTGACTCCATCACTGACTCCACAGCTAACATCACTGGTGGGACCAGTACTCCAGTATCAGACCAGGACACTGCCTTCATCTCCACGGTGTCGGAGAATGACCCCTTAGCAAGAGGTGACACCTCTGTAACCACAGCTGAACCTGGTGTCGCCACACAGGGCACTGAAGCCACTGTTACCCCGGTTTCACCTGTTGTGCCTGAGACAGAGGCCCCTGTTGTTCTTGTTCTTGTGAGTAATGTCTACAATGCATTTAGATGCTGCTCAAGACAGTACATGTATTTTCCTTCAAATTCCCTGTATCATAAGTCAATCTAAAGGGAATTTAGCAGAGTATTAATTAATGGAGAGATAAGCTTACAAATCTGATGTCAATTATTGAGTTATAGCTTTATGCCGTCTCTGTTTCAGCAGCCAGTTGTTGAGTGTGTGGACAAGGAGGCAGTGAAGGACAAGGATTCAGTTAAGGTGGAGCTTTCTTCAGAATCTAGCTGTGTGAGTATCAACATGTTTTACTGTTATTATGAAATACATCCTTATGGTCTTTTCCCATGCCCTATTAGCCTCTGTGGTGTAGCTCTCATCTGCCATCAACGAGGGAATCTCTGGTACAGTTGCCCTCCTCCCAGCCTCTGCCAGTGCTGTACTCTTTTCCCAACCACAGCGCTAACAGAGATATCAGCCTGTACCAACCAGCTGCCTGTGAGACACACATACAGACAGAGATAGACAGACAGGAGGAAAAAGCTGAGGCCCCTTACACTCAACCCTTGTGCCACATTCAGTTATACCCTGGGCCTTATCTGGCTTCCAGCACCTTGGCCCGGGAGAAAGTCTCTGTTTCATTCCACTTAGCCACAGGAAGATTAATACGTCTCAAACTGCTCGTTGGAAATATGGGGCCTGATAAAGGCAGATATTTTCTCAGCCATTCTAAATAATCCGTCCATCTGTCGTCATAGTAGACAAATGAGGAGGTCAGTGGAAGAATAGCAGGGTTGTAGCATGGGTCGCTGGCAACTGACTAGGTATCCCCTTTCCATAAACCGAGATCCACTCCAAAGAAGTGGAAAATCTCTCAATGAGAAAAGTCCCGTAATGTGGTCTCTAAAAAATGTGCCCTGTAAATTCCCATGAGAAACAGTCCCTTTTTCTGAAATACCAGTCAGCACTCCCTATAAATGGCAACACCTAATAATAACAACATGTTTATAAAAACACATTAGTCTCACTACAGGCTTCAAATGTTCATCACAAACAGCACTCTGGTAGACCTATAATAGAAATAGAAATGCAGACATGGAGTCGTGGTTGCCAAGACTAAGGCGCGACGGAGAAGGGTGACATCTTACGAGTTCCAACCCGACTTTGCTATTTAGTGTTGTTTTTTTTCTTCATGTTTTATCTATACTTTTTTGTATAGAAAGTTCATACTGTTATTACAAATGACAAAGCACTTCTGGACATCAGACCGGCAGTTACTAACCTCGATTTCGACTTCAAATCAGACTTCAACTCCAACTAAGCTGTTCCCTTGTTCATATACGGCCTTAGCCCAAATGACAGTTGATTGGATAAAGAGTATGGATCAAGTGTTATGGAAAGCTACCTATCCAGAAGGCAGAGTTTTTTTTTTTTTATTAATGGAAGTTTCTCAGACAGTATACATCTAAGCTTTCATTCTGCAAGGCAGCTGTCTAGGCCCCCTCTACAAAATATTTACTAATGATTGTCCATCTGTAATTGAAAAAGCAAGTGTGGTAATGTATGCTGATGACTACAATGCATAGTTGCTGCATCAGCACATAATGAGTTAACTGATGTACTGAACAGTTAATTAAGATCACTGTCTTAGTGGGTTTCTGAGAACAAATTGGTCTTAAACAATCTAAGACCAAAAGTATTGTGGTTAGCCCTAGAAATATGATTGCTGCTGATTCGCAATTAAACTTTTCAATAGCTGGGGTTCCTGTAGAACAATTGAAAAATATTAAACTACTTGGCATCATATTGGATGCATCACTATTCTGGTCTGATCATATCGACAACATTGTTATTACAAGTTTTAGAACACCTACTCATTCAAGAGTTTTTCTTTATTTTTTACTATTTTCTACATTATAGCATAATAGTCAAGACATCAAAACTATGAAATAATGCTGCAGAATGCTGTGGTAGCCATGCTGGTTAAGTGTGGCTTGAATTCTGAATAAATCACACACTGTGTCACCAACAAAGCAACCAAACACCATAACACCTCGTCCTCCATGCTTTACGGTGGGAAATACACATGCAGAGATCATTCATTCACCCACACTGCGTCTCACAAAGACACGTTGGTTGGAACCAAAAATGTTGGACTCCAGACTAAAGGACAAATTTCCACCGGTCTAATGTCCATTGCTCGTGTTTCTAGGCCCAAGCAAGTCTCTTCTTCTTATTGGTGTCCTTTAGTAGTGGTTTCTTTGCAGCAATTCAAACTGATTCACACAGTCTCCTCTGAACAGTTGATGTTGAGATGTGTCTGTTACTTGAACTCTGTGAAGCATTTATTTGGGCTGCAATTTCTGAGGCTGGTAACTCTAATGAACTTATCCTCTGCAGCAGAGATAACTCTGGGTCTTCCATTCCTGTGGCGGTCCTCATGAGAGCCAGTTTCATCATAGTGCTTGATGGTTTTTGAGACTGCACTTGAATAAACTTTCAAAGTTCTTGAAATTTTCCGTATTGACTGACCTTCATGTCTTAAAGTAACGATGGACTGTCGTTTCCCTTTTTTCTTATTTGAGCTGTTCTCGCCAATAATATAGACTTTTGCTCCGTCCGTACAAATATCAACTGGATGCACCATAACTTCTCATGGCTTTCTGTTGAAAGTAAATCACTCTCCAGTCTTTAGATTTTTCTCAGAAATGCAATCCTGTTCAAGAAACCCATTTATTTCTAAAAGTAATTAGTGTATACCGGCTATAGACATAATCACCAAACCAGACAGACATCTGATAACCCCCAGACCTAGGACAATATAGTGGCATCGATCGAACGAAGGCCGCCGAGGGGTGTTCATAAACAACAACTGGTTCCAGTGTGAAGGAAATCTTCTATATCACCTGATATAAAATACCTCATGGTAAAAGCTGCAGAACCTTTTATCTACCATCCGTAACGGCTGTCTTCATGCCTCCATAATCCAACACCACTTTGGCACTCAACAAACTGTATGGGGTCATATACAAAGATTAAACCGCTCACCCAGAGGTAGCGTTTCTGGTGGGCGTTAGACTTTAACGAGGGGAGATTTGAAACCGTTCTACCTCCCTTCTACCAACACGTCTAATGTGTCACTAGGGCCACCCCCAGGTGGTAAGGGTAGGCAACAACACGTCTGCCATGCTGATCCTCAACACAGGGGCCACTGAGGGTTGTGAGCTTAGGCCCCTCCTGTAGTCCCTGTTCACCCATGACTAAATAACTGTCGGTCTCCATGGTAATTGACCGTTAATGAACAACATGTTTAGCATCGCCTAGCTTCCACACATAGCCTACAAGCCACTGATGCAGACCCTTGGAACATTATAAAAAGTCTACTAAATCCATTTAAATATTACCCGACACCATCACAATAAATCCATCTAAAGAAACATGATATGAAGAAAATGAAGTCTATTTCAGAAGAACAGAATAGCATACTCTGAGTTTCCCTTATGTTAGGTCATGATATGGGGCTACACTAATTAATTTAGCAGACAAGCTTCGCTTAGAATTCCGTGGCATAATTTTTAATAATTTTTTAGTATGAAGAAAACAATTGAACATAGCTTAACAAAATAAATGATATTTTCTCCAAATGATTTTCAAAGTGCGCACATGTGGCTAGTCTGTGTTCTCCTATATGCTTAATTTAGTGTTAATTATGCAACTTTAGTTGTGATACAAATGTTGGGCTATATGTTTTGATTTTTAATACCTTCTAAGGCTGCATGATGGAACTTAAAGTCGCATGAAAGGTATGAGCTCTGATTTATTTATTGTGCAAGCTGCACGCACTACATCAGTCTCTCATTCACAATTAGATAAGAACTTGATAATATCTTCACGTGGCCTCGAATTTCCCGGCGTCATCCGCCTTGTGTAGCCGTTATGCCCACTAAAAAATCCATGCCTTTAGCAGCCAAAGTGGCCGTTGCGCCCTTGGGCTGAATATAATAATTATAATTCCCTTCTCCCGGCTACTGTGCTCCAAAGTACCTCTCACTCACATGGCTCTCTCAGATATCTCAATTCTTATTAGACAATGCCGGTAATGTGATCGGGTCCTTCTCACAGCTAAGTGAATGAAGACCGACATATCGGGGACGCAACTGCGTCCCTCTTAGTGAATTCCGAGGCGCATATTGAAGATGTTAGAACTGTCCACATTTAGAATACTTTTCATCAGCTGTAATGATGGATATCTTGGGTATTGAAGAACTCAGGATGCAAGAAGAAAGATAACTAACAGATGGAGAATTGAAACAATATATTTAATTAGACAGATCTGGATTCCCATAGCAAGCTGCCAGTGAGTTGTAGCTTGCCGTACGAATATTGGACAAAGCAAGTCTGAGCCTTATATACTATGGGGTAAACAGTATGTCACCACATCTAGCATACATCAGCAAAAGATTAGAACAATGGCCCACTCAGACTTGCTGATGTCTTCAGTGACATAATGCGTATGAGACGCATTCTATAGATAGGACACAACTAAGGACACAACTAAGGACACAACTAGACTTTAGACTTTAGAAAAACGCATTCCATAGATAGACTCTATAGAAACACGTCATATCATCAGCCAAACAGATGTGTAGGCCTAATAAACAGTAAAAGCTCTAGCCTATGTCATTCTACCATCCCTCTTAGTACAAAGGTTGACCTATTCTATTGGTTTACCTGTCCTTCTGTGAAATATATAAATATTCCAAACATACTCTGGGACAGTTGTGGGATGCATTAGATCCCAAATCTATTCCAAACCCAAATCATAGACTGTTCACTCTGCTACCAAACGGTACCGGAACATCGGCTTTCGGGCTCCAAGACAGCTTCTTCCCCCAAGTCATAAGACTGCTAAATAGTTAGTCCGGGGTAACCATTTAATTATCTGCACTGACCCTATTTTGCACTGACTCTATGCCCAATCACAAGACTATATATACACACTCACACACGCTACACTGACACTGTCACACAAAACCCACAAAACATACACTACATACGCACACACACATACAACACAAACACGCATACACACACTTTTACACTCATCATATGCACACACACTTTTACACTCATCTCTCATCATTTCCCTATCCCATCTGGACAAGAGGAATACCTATATAAGAATGCTGTTAATTAACTACAGCTCAGCCTTCAATACCATAGTACCACCAACACCCCCAAATTGCTTTAAAACCACAACATTTTCTCTATGCCTCATGGCAAACTGGAGAGAATTACAGGAAATGTACAAAACAATATACAAAAATCTCTCTGCCGTCAAGAGGGGGACCACCAAAAGTTTTATCCGCGAGGTGGGGGGCCCGAAAACCAAATCTCGCTTAGGGCCCCTAATAGTACCCTCCAAGCTCATCATTAAGCTTGGGGCCTTGGGTCTGAACCTCGCCCTGCGGCAACTGGATCGTGGACATCCTGACGGGCCGCCCCCAGGTGGTGAAGGTAGGAAACACTTCCACTACACTGATCCTTAACACAGGGGACACACAAGATTGCATGCTAAGCTCCTCCTGTACACCCTGTTCACCCATGACTGCGTGGCCAAGCACGCCTCCAACTCAATCATCAAGTTTGCAGACGACACATCAGTAGTAGGCCTGATTACCAACAATGACAAGACAGCCTACAGGGAGGAGGTGAGGGACCTGGCAGAGTGCTGCCAGGAAAATAACTTCTCCCTCAATGTCAACAAAACAAAGGAGCTGATCGTGGACTTCAGGAGACAGCAGAGGGAGCACATCCCCATCCACATCAATGGGAACGCAGTTGAGAAGGTGAAAAGCTTCAAGTTCCTTTGCGTACACATCACCGACTATCTGAAATGGTCCACAAACACAGACAGTGTGGTGAAGAAGGCACAACAGCGCCTCTTCAACCTCAGGAGGCTAAAGAAATGTGTCTTGGCCCCTAAACTTTTACAGATGCACCATTGAGAGCATCCTGTCGGGCTGTATCACCGCATGGTACGGCAACTGCACACCCCTCAACTGCAGGGCTCTCCAGAGGGTGGTGCAGTCTGCCCAACGAATCACTGGGGGCACACTGCCTGCCCTCCAGGACACCTACAGCACCCGATGTCACAGGAAGGCCAAAAAGATCATCAAGGACATCAACCACACAAGCCACGGCTTGTTCACCCCACTATCATCCAGAAGGCGAGGTCAGTACAGGTGCATCAAAGCTGGGACCGAAAGACTGAAAACCGCTTTTATCTCAAGGTCATCAGACTGATAAATAGCCATCACTAGCCGGCCTCCACCCAGTACCATCCCCTGAACTTATTCACTGTCACTAGCCGGCTACCACGTGGTTACTCAACCATTAGAGGCTGCTGCCCTATGTAAATAGACATGGAATCACTGGTCACTTTAATAATGGAATTCAGGTCACTTTAATTATGTTTACATACTGTTTTACTCATTTCATATGTATACAATGCATTCTACTATATTCTAGTCAATGCCATTCCGACATTGTTCGTCCTAATATTTATATAATTTCTTAATACCATTATTTATTTTGATATTTGTGTGTATTGTTGTAAATTGTTAGATACTACTGCACTGTTGGAGCTAGGAACACAAGCATCTCGCTACACCCACAATAACATCTGCTAAATACAGTGGGGAGAACAAGTATTTGATACACTGCCGATTTTGCAGGTTTTCCCACTTACAAAGCATGTAGAAGTCTGTAATTTTTATCATAGGTACTCTTCAACTGTGAGTGACGGAATCTAAAACAAAAATCCAGAAAATCACATTGTATGATTTTTAAGTAATTCATTTGCATTTTATTGCATGACATAAGTATTTGATACATCAGAAAAGCAGAACTTAATATTTGGTACAAAAACCTTTGTTTGCAATTACAGAGATCATACGTTTCCTGTAGTTCTTGACCAGGTTTGCACACACTGCAGCAGGGATTTTGGCCCACTCCTCCATACAGACCTTCTCCAGATCCTTCAGGTTTCGGGGCTGTCGCTGGGCAATACGGACTTTCAGCTCCCTCCAAAGATTTTCTATTGGGTTCAGGTCTGGAGACTGGCTAGGCCACTTCTTACGGAGCCACTCCTTAGTTGCGCTGGCTGTGTGTTTCGGGTCGTTGTCATGCTGGAAGATCCAGCCACGACCCATCTTCAATGCTCTTACTGAGGGAAGGAGGTTGTTGGCCAAGATCTCGCGATACATGGCCCCATCCATCCTCCCCTCAATACAGTGCAGTCGTCCTGTCCCCTTTGCAGAAAAGCATCCCCAAAGAATGATGTTTCCACCTCCATGCTTCACGGTTGGGATGGTGTTCTTGGGGTTGTACTCATCCTTCTTCTTCCTCCAAACACAGCGAGTGGAGTTTAGACCTAAAAGCTCTATTTTTGTCTCATCAGACCACATGACCTTCTCCCATTCCTCCTCTGGATCATCCAGATGGTCATTGGCAAACTTCAGACGGGCCTGGACATGCGCTGGCTTGAGCAGGGGGACCTTGCGTGCGCTGAAGGTTTTTAATCCATGACGGCGTAGTGTGTTACTAATGGTTATCTTTGAGACTGTGGTCCCAGCTCTCTTCAGGTCATTGACCAGGTCCTGCCGTGTAGTTCTGGGCTGATCCCTCACCTTCCTCATGATCATTGATGCCCCACGAGGTGAGATCTTGCATGGTGCCCCAGACCGAGGGAGATTGACCTTCTTCCATTTTCTAATAATTGCGCCAACAGTTGTTGCCTTCTCACAAAGTTGCTTGCCTATTGTCCTGTAGCCCATCCCAGCCTTGTGCAGGTCTACAAATTTATCCCTGATGTCCTTACACAGCTCTCTGGTCTTGGCCATTGTGGAGAGGTTGGAGTCTGTTTGATTGAGTGTGTGGACAGGTGTCTTTTATACAGGTAACGAGTTCAAACAGGTGCAGTTAATACAGGTATTGAGTGGAGAACAGGAGGGCTTCTTAAAGAAAAACTAACAGGTCTGTGAGAGCCGGAATTCTTACTGGTTGGTAGGTGATCAAATACTTATGTCATGCAATAAAATGCAAATTAATTATTTAAAAATCAGACAATGTGATTTTCTGGATTTTTGTTTTAGATTCCGTCACTCACAGTTGTAGTGTACATATGATAAAAATTACAGACCTCTACATGCTTTGTAAGTAGGAAAACCTTCAAAATCGGCAGTGTATCAAATACTTGTTCTCCCCACTGTATGTGTATGTGACCAATAAAATTTGATTAGATTTTTACTAATCTGTTGTTTTATATTTATTTATTTTGTACTCTGCATTGTTGGGAAGGGTTCGTAAGCAAGCATTTCACAGTAAAGTCTACATCCTTTGTATTCGTTATGTGACAAATACGATTTTATTTGAGAGAGGCCCACTGTGACCCTGAACCCTACTTTAATGTGAACCCTGCTTTAATGAGTCACCGGTGAGTGAGTGAGTCTCTTCCATTACGCAAAGGCATATGGCGTGGTGAACGTACAGACATAACAGCCTAACCTTTAACACTCTGCAAGTCTACTGTGAAGCATCTTAGGAGGTATCAACACTACAGAGAGGGAGATAATGCTGAGAGAGAGCATAGTGTACGTTTGTGGGAATGCAGTAGACGGCTCAAACACTGGCGTCATTGTGCGTTTGGTGTGGTGATGTTCAGATGAGGATTGACATGCCCTGCTTAGGACACCACAACACAGTCTGAGCAGTCAAGTCCCATCGGGTCACTGTACAACAGGGTGTGCCAAAAGACTGTAGGGACCTCAGCCTGTCTGTGAGAACGAACAGATTAGAAATCGCAGTGTCAGTGCTGAGGATTTAACACATTATAAATCATTGTATGTTTATAATTCAAATTGTGAGCAAAGCGATATGATCGTTAAACTGAAATGTTTTTCCCATAGTCGGAGACCAAGAGAATCATGGAGGATTCAGCCTGGTGCACAGGAGACTGCAATCTTCAACTGTTCCAGGAGGAGAATTCTAAGACGCTTGTTTTGACACGTGCTAATGGTAGGTTTACCTGTATTGGTTTATGCACGATAATGATGTTTTATTTTGTTTGTTTTTTTGTTTTCGGGACTTTGAATATTTTAATGATAAAAGCATTTGATATTGGAAATGTGAAAAAGGCACTTTTCAAACCATTTGTTTCTCCTCTGACAGGTGAAGTCAAAGAATTGTCAGAGAACCTGAACAGTCAAGGCATCAAGGGCCAGGTATGATCCCTGTTAGCACTAGAGATGGGAGGAGAGTTTGATACTGTATTTACTCATGTCGCGCTATCTTTGCTGCACGACTCTGAATGTACTGTGACACGATTGCCATGATGGCTTTAGTTAGCTGTGTCACAGCAGCCGTGATAGCAAGTTGTTTATAGGAGAGACACATAGAGTACAGGGAATCACACGGGGAAGGGAAACACAAGGCCCCACTTACAAATCACTATGTGATTTAATATAATACCCGGGAGTGAACTAACCATGTGAACAGTCCCCGTCACCAGGGTGAGGAATCTCCCCCAGGCTTCCCCTCCACCCCAGGCCCTGTCAATTACGTCTCTACCAGCTGACACAGTCCTGTGATCACAACACTGACGAGATTCCTTCTTCCCCCTCTCTCTGTGATATTGTCTCGTCCTGTGTATCTCTGTCTAGCTTGCAAACTCTACCTCTACCTCTCCTGGATACAGTTATTGAGTCCATTCGTTTGAATCACTTGAGCGGCCATATTGAAATTAGCCTGAACTAATCATGTCAACTTCTTATCACTCATTGTCATGCCAAACAAGGTTGACTGCACATTGGCAGTGCAGAGTGCCAGTCTGTTTTTGCTATCATTATTGTCTCTCATTGTCATGCCATGTTTCCAAATGGCTCATTCATCTCCCCTGTAACTATTCCCCAGGTCGTTGCTGTAAATGAGAATGTGTTCTCAGTCAACTTACCTGGTAAAAAAAAAATGCAATCAGCAATGGAGTTCAGTTGGCAAGAGATCTGGTGGGACCTAGGTTAGCACATTGGCTAGCTAGCTGCATTTCTTTTTTATTGAAAAATGTATTTGCTGCATTGCCGCTGGCTAGTAAGGTCGCCAATTCAATATTTGAAAACTGTCCATGTCTTCATAATTTACACTTTATTGAATTCACAATTCGTTTAGCTTTTCATCTACACTGCTGATGACAAGATTGTGTACGAAGCTAACGTCCCTGCAAGCAAGCAAGCAAACAATCTGATACATCATCTTACCTTCTATGTCGTAAATGTCTCCTTCCTTGACTGATTTCAGCACCCGTCTTCATTTGCCAATCTTTTTTAGTTAGCGGCACATTTTGTACGTTTCTGGGACATCTTTGAAAGGCAACTTTCGGATTTTCCCTGCGAAATCCAATATGGCCGCCAACTGATAAAGCCTTTTCACTTCTTTAGATGTTCTGTGTTTTTTTGTGTGTTTGAAAGTCTAATCGCCTGAAAAATAAGTTAAATATAACATATTTGCAGTAGGGTCATGATTATATGACTCCTCGTATTACCAAAGTAATCTCTTTTTCTCTCTCTCGCTCTTATTTATTTATTTCGTTCACTCTCTTTCTCTCTCTCTCATTTGTTCGTTCTCTCTTTCTCTCTTTTCTTTCTCTGTAGCTGGGTGTGGTGGAGTCAGCTCCTCGGTGGGTTAAACACTCTTCCACTGTTCTGGTGTCTCTGCTCATCACTGGCCTGCTGCTGGCTGCAGCCCTCATCGGAGGCTACTGTCTGAAGAAACACAGCAGACACAACGCCAAGTGCATGAGGCTGGTCAGTCATCGTTTATTTGGCTATTTACTTACATTATATAAGGCTATTCACCTGTTTACTGTTGTGGTTGACCGTTGTCTCAATGCATCTAGATTCTAGTTGCAATATGTAGGCTACTCTAGATCTCTTTTGTGTATGACCTTAGGGTGGTACCCATTAGTTGTATTGTATTGCAGCACTGATTAACCTTGAGTTTACAGTAGGCCAGATGTGCCCTATCCACTTAGCTGCAGTTCTCCAGGGTTCCGTTATCAGTGATCCGATGTAGATGGTTCACTGTACAGCATACTGTATGGTGTAATGGAGTCTTTAGTTTTGTGTGATTTCAAACAATGTTCTAACTGACCTGTGTCCCATTAATTCAACATGCAGAGCTCGGTGCTTTCAATCAAATTGTGCATTCCCAAAAAATAAAATACACACATTTTTGCAGGCAAGTTTTTGTTTCATGAAATCAAAATGGGAAAACAAAACACTTTCTGTTAGAGGAAATGTTGCCAGCCTTGTAATTAGGAAAGTTCTGTCAAATTGTCACAGATGAACTTACAGCAACACTGTGAGTTCCAGCAGCACACACCCTGTATAATGAGATCTATACAGCTGTTTTTTTTCTAAGACCAGTCAGTACTGACGTCACATGATAAAGACCCTCCACCGGGTATGTGCCTCAGAGAGAAACCCAGAGAGCGCTGCCATTGGAGCAGCGCCATATCGTGGAAATCACTTCTTTAATTCAGTCACTACTGTAGCTCAAACCCAGCTCAACTCCTCAAAGGGTTTTTTGATACTCACATTCTATTCCAGTGATTGTATTAGATTCTAACATTCAGAATTGGTAGTGTGTACTGTATACTGTAGCATATTGTGAAGTTAAATATATCCATCCATGTTTGTTTGTAATAGTCAAGCAGCATGTTGATGTTATGTTGACCGTGTGTGTGTTTTCCCAGGCTGAGGAGGTGTACCCAGTGGATGAGGAGAACCAGGGGAACACCCTGGTGTCTGTGGCTCCTCTCAACCCCATTGAGACCCTGGAGAAGCCTGCTAATGGTGATTCCCAAGAGGCCACTAAGACCCAGCCCCCTCCCACCAACGGCCACTCCACCACCAAGACGGCAGACACAGAGCTGTGAAGACCCCCCTAGAAACCCTGGAGAAGAATGAAACATACCCCCCCACCCCTCCAACACCAACCCTTCCCCTCAGAACAACCCAGATCCCCAGAGACCCCATCCTACAGTGGACATCAGGGACATAAACACTCCTTCAGACTCTCCATGTCCCCCACTTCGGCTACATACAGAGATACAAGCCTACGACAACCCCATGGTTAAGTCAGATAAGATTATGATGATGGTGATAAAAATGATAATGGTGTTGATGATGAAGGAATTATGATAAGTCTTGATGATAATGTGAATGATGATGATGATAATAATGATGCCGAGGGCTGTGTCCCTGTCCCTGGGCTGCTGATGTCATTCAGGGCTGGAGACTGGGTGGGGAGGGAGGGTTTTACGTTGTTAATCACCACTCGCTCCAAGACTGCAGCTGGGGTCACATCAACCATGTCATGTGCCCTGCCTGCACGTCATCAGGTTTAAAGCTTCCTTCCAAATATCCTTTAACCATAAATTGAAGCAAAGCTTCACGTTCAATTCAAATTGGTCCTTAGAGCTGATCGTAAAAAAGAGAGAGCGAGGAGAAAAGAAACACATTCTTAAATCTGTTTATAAAATTCTCAGAGTGGCATAAATGAGCACTCTGAGCTTGTTTGGTCATCTTTGTGTGTGTTCTGTGTGTAATGGTGTATCAGTACAGTATGTGTGCATGCTTGTGTTCTGGTTATGGGTATGTGTGCTAGCGATTTTGTCTGCGTGTGTGTTTTTGCGTGTGTGCGTCAGACCTTTTTTTTTTTTTTTTTTACAATTTTGTAAAATTAGTATACAAGGTGATGGCTTAGGGAGTTAGGTCCCCAGTAGTGGCAAGGATAGGGGTCCTCTTTTGGTGCTTAATCTCACTGCCAATCTGTAGCAGACGAAGCAGGAAACAATTCTGCAAGCGGAACAGAGATCAGCCAATGGCCTGACAGGAGATAGAAAATGAAGATCCACACAGTGTCACCATGGCGACTGCTGAAAACCATACCAGACTGATTTGTATAATGTCTGGGGCACAGTGTAGTGTATATAAAGAGGTCCGGTGTGCCAAGTCAGTATTATGATCTTTTTAATACCTTTGTAATGGTATAGAATTAGACACTTAATACGTATTATATTGAACAATGTTATATAATATGCTTCTGTTTTATCATGTTTTGATTTTTCTTTGTTCTAAGCCACAGAAATCATTTTCACCAGCTTGAAATGCAGACATACTGTATAGGAAGGAGTGATCATATGCAGAAAGTACTTGTTGCTTCTTTTTGTTACATTTTCATTTTATGTCATATGAATTCTGAGATTTCAAGGTATTGTTTGTGTCTGAAACATTTCTTTAGCCTAGTTGGCCAAATGCATGTTGCTCAATACTTGGCAATACTACATTTTAGCAGAACTGCACAAAACAACACAGCCTAATCTATTGTTAAAAGGTACACTCAGCAAGCACAGCATGGTGATTTCTTGTTTATAGACATATACAAGTATGTCCGCTTCATATTGACGAGGCTACCCTTTAAAATAAGGGAAATATTCTAATTTCCATTATGCATAACCATTACATCACTGTTTTTGTTTTTTTAATCCACAAAACTGTGAATACTCTTATCTAACTGGAAGAAATTGCCATTTTAAGAAAACGTTAGAGCACATAAGTGTTACCTTACTTTCATTTTTACTTTTCATACATGTTCTGTCTTTTTAACATTCCAGAATGACTGTTTTAATTGTACTAGCATCCTAAAGTTCAAGATAGGAATCAAGTTTGGAAAATAAAATACATTTTTTTATAAATCATGACAAGTTGTAGACCTCTTAACCATAACTACATGTATCCATTGGATACCCTCAGTTGTCTTCACTCGGTCTGTCATCTGCTGTGTTGGAGGGAAGATCTACCGGCAAGGTTATGGCTGTGGGAAATAAAAACGCAAAGCTAAATTTTACACACACAGACACACTCCGCTGATAAGTAAATCCCATACAGCCAATAAGGTCACACAGCTGGTTTGCATAAGCAGTAGCAATGATATCGCTTCACACTGTTTTTTGTCTTTCACCGTTTGGGTGGGACAAAGAAAACAACAGCTGTCCCCTGTGTTGATCAGAAAACAATCGTGTTTTGTGATAACCAAGTGCCAGACCGGTTAAGATTGAAAAGAAAACTGACATGTTTATTATCTGCAGCCTATTTATAGACAGTTGTACACGCCCAAGTTATATTCAGCCTGTATTTTTGGATAGCACTATCTGTCACTATCTACATGGTTGGTCAACAGATATCTGCCACCCTTTACACACCCTTCCCAGTAATCACAAGACACCCATGTGACCCCCCCTACCCCACCCGAAGGGAAAATATTAATCCAAGGCCGTACCGAGCGCCACAATGTGTCCCAGACACTTGACAAGAGCAAGGCCATGCCTGGGGACTTTTTAGTCAACAACTCTGACTTTATACAGACATACCTTTATCCAGAAGAGGAGTACTAACAGTATATGACAGTAGAGAAGCAGTATTACATCAGTACACAGTAGAGCCATATCTTATTAGAATGACAGTATTCTCTGGCACAATAGTTTAGAGCACAGATAACTTTTAACTAAAGGGCTTTAAATAAAAACACATGAATGAGCAGATTAACATTCTGTCTGTAAATAAGTCTATACTGTTATCTTTTGTATTATAAATGAAAGTAATTTTGGCAGCAATCTTACTCCATATTGAGAAATCTCTGCATGATTGAAATATTATTTCACCAGGACCTCTTTCTGTAGAGGTGAGACATCTTCAGAGAGAGGCCATCTGTATTTTACTGGACAGATGTGTCTGGGCTGGGGTTGAGCTGAGGTTTATATTTACTGTGCGGAGGACCAGAGGACCCCACCCATGTGAGACAAACGATCGACTGCCCCCTCTCAGAAGTTCAAGGCCGACCGCAGTACTGCAGGCATTGTTGACAGAAAACAGAATCCCCCCACTACAGTAAATAGAAAAATGTCGATATTCATTGTCAGTCTTCGTGAAAATAAATAAAACATTCGAAGACAATCATGGTACCAATAATTGTTTCTAATAAACCAGATGTATGTTCTTGAACCGATTATTTTAAAATCCCACACAGAGGAAATTAGAAGGATAATTGAGTTGATAATGGCAGCCTGCAGTACCCCGGTCTGCCTTCAACGTGAGTTACTCAACGAGAGAGGGCAGCACTGAGCTCGCCTGCAACGTTACGTCCAGTCTTCAACTCCTTCACTCCTCCCTTCCACCTCTACATCCCTCTAAACCCGCCCTGTGTTTGACTGGCGTAGTCAGAGATTTGGAACACATCTCAACTGTCTGTTTTCATGGAGGGCGGGTCTCCCTTGGTGTAGACACAGCTGTGCGGCACGTCATGTTTTTCCTCTCCCTGCCAAGACGCGCCCCTGACACCCCATCTCCCCTCACTGATGGTAAGATAATATCAGGCAGGAATGGAGGGAGAGGAGGACAGGACCGTAGCAGGTAAATCTGCCCCATAGGATTACAGTGTCGCAAAAACGTAATGGTAGAGACAAGACTGATGATCCAAACTGTCAAGTAAAAATGAACTAAATAATTCCCTAATCCCACTGATATATATTTTTTAGAACTGTGTAATGTTATAGTAGTTACATACTACACCCAGACTAAGGAACAGTTTCTCAATGAATAGTGTGGCAGCACAATTACGTATTATCGTTCAATAGTCACCAGTAGTCATTGAAGGTGGAGTGAGTCATGGCAACAAAAAAACAACATATTTGTAAGACTTCTTGAAGTTTATCTTAGCATCAAACCCCCCCTTCATGTGCCGGGTTTATTGAATTTGTTCTTAACTGACTTGCCTAGTTAAATAAAGGTTATATAAAACATTAAATAAAATAGTGCGCTTAATTTAAGCCGGATCCGGCACCTCTCAGTTTTGGTTGTTTCGTTGCGGAACCTATTTGCCAGGATCCGGTACCTCGACCTGGAATGAAAGATCATGTTCACTGTTTCTAATGTAAACATTGAAATAAAAGCGACCAGAGTTAATTCGAGTTGCCTCTGTAATTCTGATGTCCCTTTCAAAAATGTAGCCTAATGTGAAAACGCGGCTGATATTCTAAGAATGTATCGGGTTGGGCCAGACCGGGTTTATGATTTGCGCAACATTGTAGCCTAGAGACCAACTCGTAGCAGTTGATGTGGTGCGAGAGAGAAGCGTGCCTGTATCTCTCACAGAACCAGAATGAGATAACTTTCTATGATCTCTTCCTCTCTCTACTCTGATAGACATGAGCCTGCAACTCTCATCTCTCCAGCGTTGCACTTCATAATTTATTTCATTACAGAATCATAGCCGTGGGATGGGTGCTGGAGGTGCTGTAGGACCCCTGGTAAATTAAAATACATTTGCCAAAGTTATAGAATGACTGCCGTCGGTTCAGAAATACATGTAATATTTCGGAATAAAACACCAGAAGTAGGTCTATAATTTAGCCCCAGTGGATCAATAGCTTATTTGTTTTAATATTTGTTTTAAAATAGCCTAGCTGTGGATTGTGTGTAGCCCAATCACCAGGTATTGCCTACAGTCGGGAACGCTTGGACAATATGTCAGTGAACAGCATGCAACCAAAACAGACGTTTTGCAATATTTCAAATACAATCGTGGGAAAGTACAGGTTGGAAAGCAAATGGCTCCTGCTGAAACAAAAATACGTATCTGACTTTATGCTACGAAAATATTTGATCAACTTCCAAATAGGCCTATTGAGCAAACACCATTGTTTTTACGAACTAAAACGAGAGATATAGGCTTTTGGCACATCGGTCATCGCTGGTGAGTGAGCTGCATATCATTGGGTGAGTCATTAAAACTGGAAAGCTTTTTTAGGACTATAATTTCCTCCTCAAATTATACAATGTGTGTGTCTCTTCCACACACCTAGACCCGGGTTATTGATGGGTTCAAGACAATGTTGTTTTTAATGATCTCACATTCTCAGATTGTCAGTGTCAAAGTAGCCTGACATTTCAATAATTTGTGCGGTATTAAAAAACGATTCTGCGAAAGTCTCCAGTCGTGTAAAGTGACATCGAATTGCATGAAATGTGTTTATAAAATGCCCAATTTTTCCCGGACCATAGATAACAAAAAAAATCTAAAAGGGACTCTACTATACTGCTCTAGTCTAGACCACAATGCAAATGGAGTCATATGCATGCAATGCTTAATTATAAAGGTGATTTTCCAGTACCTCAGAGCTCCCAGGTCGCCCCACTCTCGCACTCACTTTTTGTTCTGGCACCTCCAGATTTACCAATGAAGCACTGTTTACACCATGGCCATCCATGCTCAGGAGTTTCCCATTAGGAAGAAATGGACCAAGGAATTTTTAACAACTTCCTGTTTCCCTGGGATTGTGTTCCCTGTTGGCCTGTTGATGTTGACTCAGAGCTTATCTCTCGGCAGTGTAGACTCAACATCTGGCCTGACAGAGCAGGGCAGGATAACCTCTGGCAAGAACACTTTTCACAGCTACAGGACAGATGTCCACGTAGTGTCTATCTGAAACCCTCCCCTGGTACCCTGTATGGAAATGGGAGAGGGATTTTTTTAAACCTAGGAGTTGATGGAGAACTTGAAATTCTTTCTAGAGAAAATTGCCATGTTGCTGGTTATTGGATAGTGGTAATGTAATACAACAGATAAGGATGTCAATGCCATTCACTGCCTTGACTATACTATAACAATAACAATATGGATACATCTGAACCTTTAATGACAGTAGAGATGCATATAATGATTGAAATCGATGGAGAAATCCATAGACTTCTAAGTGGAATCTCTTGACCTCCAAAAATGTTAGTCATGAGGCCAAACAATAAGGCGTAGGACAGAATCCCAATCGGCCAATCTCAGTTTTCTAAAGCATGGAGTAAATGAGGCGGAACAATGGCTGCTGAAGTGCTGGCAAGATATCTGCAGGGTCAGGGGAGTCATTCTAGAACTGGCTGTCTGTGTTCTCGCTCTGTTTAGCCATGAGAAAGCAACCTCTCAGACCCTCAGTTTGTTTCTACAGATCTGTAGTTGCAGTGTGGTGGGTGGAGAAGAGAACAGATTGGAAAAGAGATCTTTCATCAGAAACACTATAGGCTGTCAGTTTGCTAGCCTAGGATCAGGTGCTTTTTCTCAATGAAGGCAATGTATCCTTTTGACAGGGCCTTTCTTTTTTGGGAAAAAAAATCCCAAATTGGCACAGAGAGTTTTACTGTAATGAGCTACAATATGAATACACATCAGAATAGAGCTGTAGGAATGCTTGAATCAACGGGCCATAGAGATGAGAAAAGCATATCAAGTTCTAATTTCAGAGGGGTGGTAAAGTAGATCTCGAAGAAAGTAGGCATACATCTTAACCGGAAGGTCAGCTAAGGGCAAAATCACTGCAGCAAATAGATGTCTGATAATACAAATGCTGTGATGCCATGATGCCTAATGTATATGGAACTTAATCTGACCACTACCCAGACATGGTTAACCTTTAGTGGGGAATGGGGACCAATGTGTCCAGCTCAGGCCCCACCTTCTGCACCCCACACACAATTACTTTATCTGTAAGGTCCCTCAATCAAGTAGTACATTTCAAGCACAGATTCAACCACAAAGACCAGGGAGGTTTTTCAGTGCCACCGATTGGTAGTGTAAAAATATCCCTTTCAGCATGGTGATGTTATTAATTAGGCTTTGGATGGTGGTCTGGCTTTTTTCTGGCAGTTTTGGAGCAGTGTCTTCATCCTTGCTGAGTGGCCTTTCAGGTTATGTCGATATAGGACTCGTTTTACTGTGGATATACAGTTGAAGTCAGAAGTTTACATTCACTTAGGTTGAAGTCATTAAAACTCATTTTTCAACCACTCCACAGATTTCATGTTAACAAACTATAGTTTTGGCAAGTCGATTAGGACATCTACTTTGTGCATGACACAAGTAATTCTTCCAACAATTGTTTACAGACAGATTATGTCACTTATTATTCACTATATCACAATTCCAGTGGGTCAGAAGTTTACATACACTAAGTTGACTGTGCCTTTAAACAGCTTGGAAAATTCCAGAAAATGATGTCATGGCTTTAGAAGCTTCTGATAGGCTAATTGACATAATTTGAGTCAATTGGAGGTGTACATGTGGATGTATTTCAAGGCCTACCTTAAAACTCAGTGCCTCTTTGCTCGACATCATGGGGAAATCAAAAGAAATCAGCCATGACCTCAGAAGTTTTTTTGTAGACCTCCACAAGTCTGGTTCATCCTTTGGAGCAATTTCCAAATGCCTGAAGGTACCACATACTTACAAACAATAGTATGCAAGAATAAACACCATGGGACCACGCAGCCGTCATAACGCTCAGGAAGGAGATGTACTTTGGTGCAAAAAGTGCAAATCAATCCCAGAACAACAGCAAAAGACCTTCTCCAGATGCTGGAGAAAACGGGTACAAAAGTATCTATATCCACAGTAAAACGAGTCCTACATCAACATAACCTGAAAAAGTGCAAATCAATCCCAGAACAATGTCGAACTACTATCCCTGCGCTGCGTTTTGGTCTCTCGCTGCACCCTCTCGTGACACCTGAATAGTAACCATTATGTTTGGGGCAAATCCAACACAACACATCACTGAGTACCACTCTTCATATTTTCAAGCATGGTGGTGGCTGCATCATGTTATGGGTATGCTTGTCATCGGTAAGGAGTAGGTTTTTTGGGGGGAGAGGGGATAAAAATAAACGGAATACAGCTATAAGCACAGGCAAAATCCTAGAGAAAAACCTGGTTCAGTCTGCTTTCCAACAGACATTGGGAGACGACTTCACCTTTCAGCAGGGATGCCGTCTTGGCCTACATTTCTTACTCACGTCGGCCACAGAGATGAGAGCTTACAGTCCTTGTGAGCGGTAGTGTCCTGCGTCGGTGGCACGGTGTTTACCTCGAAGGTGTTTAGCTTGACCGGGAGCAAGTCATCACAGTTCAGCACAGAGCATAAACCTTGAGAAGTTACAGCTCACCCCAAATTGCACCACCACAATGCCTTGTTCCAAACCTGAGAGGGTTTCTGAAATTGGGAGATGGAGGGAGGCACTGCAGCTAGCTAGCTCACATTCACATCATTTGACCCCTGTGACAGGGCTGGAATGTCCCACTACATCATACACATACTGTTGATTGCATTAAAACACACACCTCACACATAAATATATGTACACACACTTACACACACTTGCACACACTCAACAATATCCAACGGAAACACAGCTTGACATAGTACGATGTCAGCCAAACTAAATGCATCATGGCAGATTATCTCAATCGTGAGGATGAGGACCATTATAAGGGAGGAGACACATAAAGAAGCAAGTCTGGGTCCCCAGTGACTGGTCTGAGCACATGAGGGACTGACCAGACACACCCACCCCAACCCCAACCAAACACTGTCCTATCCTATCAACTCTCTCTCTTTCACACATGCACACCTTTTCCCCAGCCAAACGCTGTCCTCTCCTCACCTGTTGATCAGCACATACTCAGCCTCTGAGCAACCTTGTGACACATAGCTAGTCCGGGCTGCAACATTATTCTGTTCATGTGTTAAATGTGATACTAGTGGCTGTTGGTTTCATGAGTGACACAGAGAGAGCTTTGACACAAGGAGCCCTCGCTCCACATATCATAGGAGGCCACGGCGAGGAGCGGAGTGGCTGGACAAACAGTTTCACAAGTTCGGTTTCTCGCCGTCTGACTCGGAAGGGGTGTTAGTTGGTAGAGTTTGGTATGAGGGTTTTTGGCATGGATGGTAGTCGGATACGTCAGCGCTGCATGAACCGCAGCAGTACAGACTGTTTGTCAACTGCAGTACAGACTGTTTGTCAACTGCAGTACAGACTGTTTGTCAACTGCAGTACAGACTGTTTGTCAACTGCAGTACAGACTGTTTGTTAGGCAGAAGTACAAAGGAGCCTTCTTTGGGTTTTATGTCAAACTACATGCAAAAGGTGTATTGTCGCCACCAACCGGACTGGAATGACTGTACTCTATGTATCTCCTCAGATGTAAACTATTTTCTTCCCCAAAAACAAAGATGTCGATCTTTCTTTACTTATTTTCCACTTGTACAGTTGTATTTATCACCGTTGCTATAAATGACACAAAGTCAGTTTTCTTCACATGAAGAATGTCTGGGTCCTTCTGGTGATATGCAGGCTTCAGTGTACGTTGCTGTGTAGATCTGGTATTCACTAACATCGAAGCTTCTGATCTTTCTACCCTTTTTACCACCTCTGCATAGGAGACAGACTGAACTGCCCTGGTATTGGCCACCTCCATCTCTTTCACCATATTTGGGCATTCCAAGGATGTCACCTTATGCTCTCCACCACAGTTACACTTTATTCATTTGCCACTCTCTTCTGCTTAACAGTCTCCATCATGGTGACTTTCCCGACACATCCCACATCTCGGCTCCTTCTGTCTGCAGACACTTTCTACATGTTCAAACATTTTACATCGCTTACACTGCAAAGGCCTGGATACAAAGGATCTGAAAGGATAATACAACATTGTGTACTCGGGTCCCAGCTGTACTCAGGTTGGGAGGGACTCCACATAAAAAAAAACACAAGGACAGACAAACTACACGATTCATCCAGCGTACATCAACCACTCCAGGAATTTCCTTTAGTATATCAATGTCAACTTCTTTCCGAAACTCCAAAAATGACTCCTTTAATAGGTGCCCAGTTTTGTAGCTCAAAACACAACTGATCGTCAGAAACAAGCCCACTTCTCGTGATTTTCACCGATTTTACTTTACCCAAAGCTTTCTCAACCACTTTGAATGTTTTCAAGTCGGGCATACATAACCCTATAAAACGTACTCCTACCAGATACGATGGGGAATTATAAACAGTGTCCATTTTCTTTTCTCAGATATAATGACAATGAGCTATGTAGCACCAGCTATCTGGTGCAATGTTTGTTGTCCATTGCCCCTGTCAAATAAACTATAAAAATAAATGTAATTGTATTTCATTAGACATCACATCCAAGTGACTAGTGTGGGATGCATAAGTGATCAAACATCTATTTCAGACAAAGCAGAAGTATTCTGATGTGAATGAAAATCTAAGAGGAAGCTCCCTGTTAAAGCACATCTGTTGTGAGAAACAAGAAACAATCTGGAAAACATTGTCTCTTTCTTTCCACTGTGATTCAATGTTACACTCAACCAAGTTCATTTCCTTTGGCCCTGCTACACCCTTTTAGTCGAACACTGGTCCATGATACACTATCTGATGCGCCACACATTAATCTCCACATTACATTTCTGCTTAATTGTTGTAATGTAGTCAATATGATGTCCATTCCTTTGATCTCATGTGAACAAAGTCTGATGTGTATTGTCCCTAATTTTCTCTTAAGGAAATTTGGATAACTGTAAAACTACTTTAGCCTAATATTGACATGAATTTTTATGCAGTATTTTCTTAGAAACTACCTTTTCCACTTCAATCAAGTAAACTGTGAAAAACTGCATCAGTGAATCAGTATAGGACAATAGCCATAAAATATATGGAACACAGTGAGAGAGACTATGTATGAACAGCCCGTGGTGTAAAGTAGTTAAGCACACATACTTTAAAGTACTACTTTACTTTGCTATTTATATTTTTGACTACTTTTACTTTTAATAATGTACTTTTTACTCCATACATTTTTCCTGACACCCAAAAGTGGTCCAACACACTTATCAAGAGAACATCCCTGGTCATCCCTACTGCCTCTGATCTGGAAGACTCACTAAACACAAATGCTTTGTTTGTAAATTATGTCTGAGTGTTGGCGTGTGCCCCTGGCTATCCGTTAATTTAAAAAAACAAGAAAACTGTGCCGTCTGGTATGCTTAATATAAGGAATTTGAGCTGGTTTATACTTTTAATTTTGATACTTAAGTACATTTTAGCAATTGCATTTACTTTTGATAGTTAAGTATATTTAAAACCAAATACTTTTCGACTTTTACTCAAGTTGTATTTTACTGGATGACATTCATTTTTACTTGAATCATTTTCTATTAAGGTATCTTTACTTTTACTCAAGTATGACAATTGAGTACTTTTTCCACCACTGTGAACTGCACTGTTCACTGTTCCACAAGCAATAGAATGTCCTTCAAACCAGCCTTTCTATCCTTGGGTGAGTACGCCCCCTTCTGTACTAATGGCCATTCTACAGTTTTGTAAGGGTTTAAGTAGGTTATTATTGTAAATGGGAAACTGAAAGAAACAAGGTTCAATAGCATAATGGCCTATTTTTATTATTTTTTAATCTGAGTTTTAGTTTATGGACAGGTATAACTATTGTTTTATTGGGCAGTAGACCTAGATCTGTGATATGCTACTACTCTAATTGCGCCTCACCGTCATCGAACAAATAAAAAAAACATCGTGTACAGTATAGACTGGTAAAATGGCTACATTTTATATATTTAAACATGCGTCAAAAGCATGTGATTTCCGACGACGCGTTATTACGTTTTTGTACAGCAGCCAATTGAAAAGCAGGGGTGTGTGAGAGGGCGGGGTTTGAATGTGGCGCTCTGGAAATTTCGATGGATTAAAAGGTTTTAAAAGGAAACGTCTTGAAATAAAGGATCCAGGGACCAATGCCAGGATCATGTATTGTTGTCCAGAATGTCCACAGGACTTGCTACGGATGAGATGCGCCATAGGTGAGTCCTTTATGGACAAGAGGGATGAAGCTTGGATCATCATCACATACCACCATGGTTTCAGCCTACTTGCATTGTCAACATTCCAGGATATCACAGGTGAAGTTTTTCTTTTATATTTAGATAATCAGGAAATAATTGGCACATTAGTGTTGCGCAATCCAACATGTTTGGGTAACTGTTCTATAGGCTTCAGGCAGTTCGTGTTTCTAATATTTTATTAATGTTCATAGATAAGTCAGTATTGACGTGTAGGCTATGGGGTTATGAAACAGTTGTTATGACATATCTTACACTATGAATAAATGTTAAAGTAGCATCCCAATAAGATACTGCGTAAAATGTATGATCGCATAGTAAAAATTAAAGGGAATATGGCAATAAACTAATTGAAGGCAAGATGGTGGGGAGGGTACCATAACAGTAAAAAGGGATGCTGTGAGAGAAAGGATGAGGGCTTGGCGCCTTGGAGGATGTTGCGCAGTTCAATTTACCTGCATGTCTGTCTCTCCTTGCGCATCTTATGATGCTGCTTCTCAATGCTGAGTGGCATAGCAAGTTTTGTTATATATGTAATGTATAAGATATAAAGAGATCTGCAGAACTTCAGAACAGATGTAGATAGTAATAAAGTCATCCAGTAAATAGCCAAAAATACGTAATTCTGCTTTATTTGACTCTGCTAATGTTTACCAAAGTAGGCCTTATGATAGATGACATGTTCATTGAAAGTAGGATGAGATGCGCACTTCTTATTTCTGATGTAAACAAACCACCAAAACATTACTCTTCCTGGACGATGGGTGTCGCTGTTCTGCAGCTTAGATAAACATGCATAATCATTGTTTTTCAATACTGAATGTGGGCAATTAACGGTATCGTCTCATCATCAATGTATCAGATTTTTCCACTTGGAATTAGTTTACCTTTACATGACTAGTGAAACATTACAGCAGTATTTCAATTAGAGTTAAATAAAATCTGTGATATTCCTTTTCCCTCCAGAGCAAGGTTTCTGAACGTTTTGTTTTTTGCCCTAGCATTACACAGCTGATTCAAATAATCAAAGCTTGATGATGAGTTGCTTGTTTGAATCAGCTGTGTAGGGCTAGGACAAAAACCAAAATGGAGGCCTCAGGACTGAGTTTGTGAAACCCTGGTCCAGAGGTTTTTTCTGGTCAGGTTTATGAGGCTGGCTGGCACATTCATCTGGTGTGTGTATGTGGCAAAGAATGACGAGGACTCTCTTGACGTCAAGGTCTGGTGGATGCCATCCCACGCAATTTTGATCTTATTATCTCAGTTATTCAGAGATCTCTTTAATGGTGTGCAGATGGGGGTGGATTAAATAAATTACTTGTATTGAAGTCAGGATCTGAGTCAGGATTCAATGGATTAAAATAATTACTTTGATAATCATACTATCAAAACACTGATATGGATACGAAGGGGTGAACAGGCAGTGGCTCGGGTGCTTGGTGTCCTTGATGATCTTTGAAAGCGAGGTCAGTAAAGGTGCGTCAAATCTGGGACCGAGAGACTGAAAAACAGCTTCTATCTCAAGGCCATCAGACTGTTAAATAGCCATCACTAGCACAGTAGAGGCTGCTGCCTATATACATAGACTATAAATCACTGGCCACTTTAAGAAATGGAACACTAGTCACTTTATTCATGTTTACATATCTTGCATTACTCATATGTATATACTGTATTCTATACTAGTCAATGCCGCTCTGACATTGCTCATCCATATATGTATATATTCTTAATTCCATTCCTTACTTAGATTTGTATGTATTGGATATATGTTGTGAAATTGTTAGGTATTACTTGTTAGATATTACTGCACAGAGCTAGAAAAATTATCAGAGGCTAGATCATCAATCTACTCAAAAATCATTGGACGCATGAGGAGGGTTTGTTTACTGTGCAAGAATGTGCACGTGTATAGAGCTGCGTAGACTATATCCTTATATGAAGTGGTGAATAAAGCTTAATTTCATACATATTCATCCACGTACCTTTACATTTCTTATTTCAGTAGACCAAAGGTGATACTTTGTCGGGAGTTAGAATTACAGGTAAGTGTATACACAAAATTATAATAATAAATACCAGATTTCTCTGTGTGCCACAAACTGCTGAGCCATATGATGTTATATTTCAGGGATGGATGGCGAAGGCTTCTTCCCATACAGCAACAACGACAGCAGCCAACCAGAGCAGGCCACATACCTTGCCTGAGAGGGAGATTAGGGTTTAGGAGGTGAAGCAGGACTTTGAGATGACATGGCTAAATTTAACCCAGTGCCCAGTGAATGATTGGTATAAATAGCTAACAGGAAGATCTCCAGGTTGCATGCATCATTAGTGACTGCACGTCACTATAAACACTGTCAACAAAACACTGCAAGTCATCGTAAACATGACACAGATTGTGATTTTCTTGATAGAATGACTAGTAGTCGTGTACTAGTCAGCTATGTCATGCTTACTAGGCTTTCGTTGTACACAAAGATTTACAGTAAAGGCAACAACATAAAATTAATACATTTTATACGATTGGTCTTATTGGTATTTTTGAAACAGTATTTATGTCTACTAAAGTGTTGATCTTGGTGTAGTATCTTGTAGCACCAGTAGCAGGGGCGGAACCTGGCTTTAACCCAGTCCACTGGTAAACCCTCACACCATTAGCCTACTGCTTCTGTTCCACATGGGTTGTTTAGTCTGGGGATCTACTGACTGAGAGGAGACCAGATCATCACCTCTGTCATCAATACTCCTGCATGTACCATGTCTCCTCAGAGAACACAAGCTTTGATCAGGCAGATCTCTTACATCTCCTTGCTGCTGGCAGAGAGAGAGAGAGAGAGAGACGCAGTACGGCGATAAAGCTGATTCTTTTACCGGTAGTCTCCTTCCCTTCCCACCATGGTAAGATGAACCCAAGGAGTAAATGCTGAAGTGAACGCTCTCCCTCTCTTTCTCTCTCTTTATCTCTATCTGAACCTGAAATGGGTCAATGCAACATACTGGCCTTTACAATATGTAATTGACTGTGTATTGTTACTGTTTCTTGATTGTCACCCATTTATTATCATGTTATTATTGTATCATCTTCATCCAAATCAAAGGTTGTTTATTCAATGCTCAGCCCAGTTGTGTAGGAGTGGTGAAAGAAATCAAATGACTTTACACTTAGTGGTCTCTAAGACAAAGCTTCCTTTACAGCCCAGATATCAAAAGTGAATTTCTAGTCTGCGAGCGCTGTAGATAGACATGATGTGGTAAGCCTTGTGGTGTGTAGCTAAACCTAATGATGGTTATCCAGCCCTGCCTATGTCTGGTGGTTAGGGTTTCTCATTGTAATTCTCCAGCCATAGCTAACACCGGCGCACACACAGACACTCCCCACAACAACAGAAAGTACGATCGTCACCACAGGTGAAATTGGACAATGATACCAGGACTTTCTTTAAAAGGTACACTTTGAACATTTTCCAGGTCCTCAGTCGTCTTCTGCTACACTGATTGTTCCCATGGTTGCAGTAGATCTGTTTTGAATATTGATGTTGTAATATCTTGATGGTTCCTTGTTGGCCCACTTTCATCTTCTACAAAAGAGATGCTCCTGTATGTAAGAGGCTTATGTAGCTCTCTGTTTTGGTTTTTCTCTTCCTTGTTTGTCTGGTGATGTGCCTTTAAAACAAGTGCCTAGTCAGGTGACAAAGGAGAGGAGGCTCGTCTCCGTCAGATTAGCTCTCAGCTGAGAGCAAGAGACCCAATTGAAAGGGGACACGGGGGAAAATGGGGACACAGGATCCGTCACGGTCATAGAGAAATGGGTGGACAGAGTGGGAGGTGGCAACAAGGTCTCTTTAACTGCAGCCCTAGCTAGCTGTGCTCAGCTGTCTGTTTGGCAGCCAGCAGTGTGTTGCTGGGTCGAGTTCTTGAAGAAGCTGCTGCCTGCGTTAGTGTGTGTAGCCAACACAGTAGCAGTAGAGAAAGCCCTGAAAATGAGTGCTGCGTCACACCGATTGAGGAAGAGAAATTGAGAGTGATCGTAAACTGGTGTGGCGAGCTGTTTGTGTGTGGTCTGATCTGTTGGCGTATATCTGTGTCAGTGCAAAACTAGCTGTCTGAAAGAGCAATTCTGATGTTGCAACAAGATGAAAATAGAGTGTGCGTGTGTCTGAGGCAGGCAGGGAGAGAGGCAGTCAGGGAGAGAGGGAGGAAGAGAGGGAGGGAGGGAGGGAGGGAGGGAGGGAGGGGGTCAGAGAGAGAGATTTTGGATTAGTTGCTACGTCACTTTTTCACGTCGATGGGGGAAACAGAAGCTAAGATAATAGAAGCCCGCAGTCATCCAGTTTTCTACCTGAGAGTTGGACGCAATGGTTACGGCGAGAACCCCTGCCTCCTCAGCCTCATCCGTAGTGCTTGTTACCAGCTTCTCCCTCAACCTCTACATCTGTGTAATAGTTAGGCTGGGATCGTCAGAAGACTTACAACATGGATGCTGAAGATGTGACAGTTTGTTTGTGTGGGTGTTTGGTGTTTTGATGGCATTGTGAGGTCGGAGTAGGGGGTGGGAAGGGGTGAGGCAAAGGGGTTATCGAAAGAACGTTCTGGAAGGTTCTTAATGTCGAGACGAAGCACGTTGGGGAGCGTATTCAGAGAATTATCGAGGTAATCGAATATTGCTATTATATGATTACATATATACCAATAAATGATTACATACATTATTACGTAGATATATATATGTGTGATGTGTTGTCTGCCCTTATACAAAACCACATAGTAACCGGTATGGAGCTAGTCGGCAATAATATGTTTTCATCAGGATACCTTTTCTCCCAAAGTACCTGTTATAAGGTGTGAACCAGGCGATACAGTTTGTTCATATTGCTACTCAGCATATTTGTGTGTTTTTACCTTGAACTTGTTGTGATTAACTCTTCATAGGGTCAAAGGCAGGAAGGAGGATGAGTGAACCTGGGATCGAGTAAACCTGGGATCGAGTAAACCAGGGCTTATATTGTTATTAGGGAAGGCAACAGGAGACTTATTTGGAGCCTTTATCTTGTAGCAGACCAGTATTATCATGTGATTTGTTTTCAGTCTCTAGGGCCACTGGCTGGGGTTTAGTGGAAACCCTCCCTGAGATTTGTTTCTGCGTAGTTAGTAGAGACCGAAACAGAGGTGGTGTCGCAGTCCTCTACTGAGCTGTACTTCTACAGCAGGATGGCTGGCCCTGTGTTTTTCCTCTCCCTCTTGTTCTCTCTCTCCCACATGTAGCTCCCCCTCTTGTTCTTTCTCTCTCATTCTCTCTCTTCCTCTTGTTGTCTCTCTCTATCTCTGGGAGGGAGTGAGGGAGCAGCAAATGGGGTCTAAATGTCATGGCTCGAGTTTAGAGAGAGGAAAAAGAGAGAGAGAAAAAAGAGGGAGCGAAAGAGGGAGGGAGGGAGGGGGAGACAGAGAGAGTGAGAGAGAGAAACAGAGAGGGAGAAATGTTTTACCTTGCTCTCTTGGTAACTCTGCATTGGCAGCTCTCCAGTTCACATTCACTAGACTTCCTAAAGCTGCTGCATCACAGGCCCCAGTGCTAGAGCTGGCCTCCCATTGGGTGGGAGGAGCTGCTTAGACTCTGCTGGCAGCACAATGCTATTGGACGAGCACAAGGGAGCAGGTGGAGGACAGCTTCTGATTGATGGAGAAATAGTGTTATTGTTTATGGAGTTTTTTAAAGATGTATAAGTTATATAGGGGTTCTAATGAAATATGTCAAGTTACAGTACATGGTTTTGTTTTACATTATTGTTTCTTATCTACGGCATATTAGAATATATTATATTATTGTTTATCCTATGCTGAAAGGAGTGGAAACGTGCACTGTAGGTAAACACTAGTGTGTATCTGTTTACTAGGTTCCAGTAATGTCTTGTGTAATGTGTTCTCATAGTCTGATTGGTTTGTGTTCTGTCATGCTGACATTGATCAGCTCCTGTCTGTTTCCTGTGACGCTGGGGGCCAACCACAGTCCACTTCCTGCTCTGTCCTTCCCTTCCCTTCCTAGAGGACCCAGCTTCCCAGTCTCTCAGTAATGTCTGGTTTAGTTGCTCTAGTACGGTTACGGTCCGTGAGACCGAGGGTTCTCTGAGCTGGAATTCTGTGATGTCACAAACCTGCCACATTGGCAATTTCGAAATTGATGGAAGAACTGTTTGCCAAAGGTCTGCATAGAAGGGCACAGGGAGGACACCCATACTTGAGTGTGTGCATGTGTGTGTCGCTTCTTTTCTCATTAATAGGTAACCAGATACTGCTTTTTTAATAGATATCTATTATCACTTTGTCATGGTAGAATGATTTGATCCTGAATGGGTGAAAGTATTTAAATCTCCATTAATAGTCACTTCAGGGTGTAATATGATTTTTTTTTTTTTTTACCTGTAATGGGCTGTTTTGATGGGGTGAAAATAATTAAAAACATTGGTTTAGCCTTTAGGCTATATACTGTACATTTGGCTTATACTTTGGGTTTAATTTAGTTTTGATGGTGTTTCTTGATCAGGTGAACTGGTTAGATTGAATATAATAAAGTCAAGTACATCTAGGCAGGAAAGTGCTGTCTATGTTATTAACTCTTTTATAAACATTACACAACAGGTCCAGGGAACACAGGCAACAAACAAACCAAAAAAGACATCTGCCTGCCAGGTTAGGGTTGAGCCAGGGAGGAACCAGACACCCTACTGATCAGTCTGACCTGTCACTGTGGCCAATGAAAATAAACACAGAGTTCCCCTAACTCACTAGCTAACTGCTGAACACATTGTCCAGTTTGTCTATAGGTCAGGTTGATAAGGGCTCTAGGGCGCCAGAGTCTTTGCTCTTCCTCTCATTGTGGAAATCAAAGTAAATATGAATTTGAAATAGAAAAACATAAACAGGGAGGGAATATTTTGTCAGGAGCTTTACTTCCCTGACCCTCTTCTAATCAGTTAAAGTACAAGGAGTGTTTGTGGGCATTGTCGCAGAGAGGGAAAATAAAAACAGATTAAGATGTGTAGCTGAGCGAATAGAACAGAGAGAGTTAGACATTGAATTACATACAGGGTAGAAGGGGATTTTGGGAGAGAGGTTGGGCAGTTTTGTATTTCGCCTAGCTAATCAGTTGGCAACACTAAGTCAGTGAGTTGGCCACTGCCTATTACCACGCCCTTACATTGTGCCTGCGTCATGGCTCTCTCCCAGACAGAATCTACCTGCCACTTTCTTGTTTTTTGTCCATAATGGCAGTAGTAGAGAACTGTGAGTGTGAATACCACACCACTGTAAGTCAAAGTGAAGGGGACCGAAGTCAAAAGCCCAGCCAGCATCTGTCACTGTGTCTTCAACGCTGCAGGTAAAACTGTAGAATAAAACAAATATGTTGACTTGGCATGTGTTGTTGAGTGTTGCTTCATTCCAAGCAGATCTGCTTCACTTGGATCAAGTTTCAGTTTTGCTAGAAGGAGGGAGTATGTGTGGTGTTCTCTCTATGGTTTTACATTTCTCTCTCTTTTTCTATCTATTAGTGATGGGAGAAGAAAATCTATATAGTTTCTTTTTTTTTTTTTTATAGTTTTGACAATATCGCATTATTATTTTTGCGCTAGTTGGCTGTACCTGCACCATTTTCGCTTCTTAACTTCTTCATCTTCTTTTTATATAGGAGCAAATTACTTTTCAGCACTTTTATTTCTATGACCATGACTGATCAAAACTTTTCTTCTCATGTCTCTCTCTTGTCCCTCTGCAACAGACAGGTGAGCAATATGTTTGGAAGATCAAATCACAATAGAATCACAGTATTGAATCGCATTACGTATAGAATTGTGAGAATCACAATACACATCGTATCTGCACCTAAGTATCGTGATAATATCGTATTGTAAAGTTCCTGACGCTCTGTCTCTGTCTCTCTGTCTCGCAAAGATGTCCTCAGCAGGGGCTTTCCCTCCTTCCCTCTTCCAGTACTGTTCCATGGTGCATTTCTTCTGGAGATCCTTAAGATGGACCCAATATTGGACAGCATTGCAATCATAAGTCATATATATATATACACTGGGGGCCAAAAATATTACTCATTCAAGGGTTTTTCTTTATTTGCACAAAAAAACGAAGGAATTCAGAACAGGCTTTTTCTTGCACGATATCTCCAACAGAGATTTCGAATGAGGAGGTAAAATACTGGTCAAGCTCACTTGACAATTTTGTGAGATCCAACTCCCAAAGAATCATGTTGAATTATCTGCAACACAGAAAACTATTGTTACACATGACAAACTATGGTTGGCATTGGTTCCTTGCAGATAGGAACCTCTGGTCTCGATGTCATTCCAATAGAGATATGTCAAACTTTTTATGAAGTACTGAAAGATCTATTACTATCATGTTTGAATTACTCATATGTGACTGACCACCATGATATGGTCTTATGTAACAAAATTGTGTTTTTTACATTGGATAAAAGCAGAGACAGAGATACAAAATGGTATGTCATACACTGCATTTAAGGGAACAATGGGAAAGTAATTCTGCTTTGAAAGTTGATAAACTTGTAATCTCACTTTTGAGAAAATGGCCATTGAATGTTTTGGTACCTAGTGAAGAGCTCTTCTTTGACTACACTCATTCAGCATCGTTCATGCCCTCTTAAGCTATAGCCCCACCCATCTTGTTTCGCTCTCAGAGTATTCAGAACGCACACTTGACGCTCTGGCCGATGAGTAGGGTTGATCCGAGTGTTGACCTCACAACAGCAGTCAAGCACCCAAGCTAACTGGCTAACATTGGCTAGCTTGCCATTTTCTCCTGGCAACACCTTTTTGCAGAATTTACTGAATTTACGAAAGCACCCGAAATGGTTACATGCATAGTGGAGTCTTTTGTTAAGTCATGTAGCTAGCTAGGTAAACAAGGAATCTAGCTAGGTAAACAACCTGAAAGATCATACACATCACATAACGTTAGCTAGCGATCCAGCTAATGTTACCAAGCTAGCTAAACAATTAATCATAATCCCAACTCATGACGTTAGTACCCTGCATGAATCTGCTGGTAGCTAACCAACCAGGTTCAATATTAGCTAACTAACATTAGGCTCTAACTAGCAAAGCAAATGGCTCTGAGATACGAATACTAACGTCATACATGTAACGTTAGCTAGCGAGCCAGCCAGCTAACGTTAGCTAGTTAAACTATGAACCATAATTCCAACTCATGACTCTACTACCCTGCATGAATCTGCAGGTAGCTTACCAACCAGGTTCAATGTTAGCAAGCAAATGGCTCTGCTATACTAATAATAAGTTCATACACGTAACGTTAGCTAGTGAGCCAGCCAGCTAACATTAGCAAGCTAGCTAACAGCACACTTGAACTTAAAATTAAACCACTATTAGAAACGTGTAATATCTGAAAATGTAGCTAGCTAGACTATCTTACCCGTATACATCATGCATGATGGACATGTCTCCCTGTCATGGATGCCATGGTTGCCCTTAGTTTGAAGATGTAATCCGGAGACCAGTGTTTTCTCCATCTTTTTAGCTATCATACTCTAATTCCACTGATTTCAAAACTCAACCCTCCAGAAAATGGAGAGCAACACTTATGCAGCTCCACTACACAATACATTTTTATATTGATGGAAAAAAAAGTTTACGTTCAAATTTCTTTCCTGTGAAGTAGTGACCCGAGACATACGCCTAGTTTCCTGAAACTAGTCACATATAAATAAGTGGCAAACTGTCAGACACACAAAAAGAGGGACTGACCTCTCTCCTACTGAAGTAGGAGCCAGGGGGCAATACAAAGACCCAGTCTCTTTAAAAAATTGGAGGCCCATCACAACATATATTGCTAAGAACATTGAATTGTCAAGAGGCGTAAAACAAGGTTGCCCTCTGTCACCATACCCATTTATTATGGCCATTGGACTGTTCGTTTTAAAAGTCTGATCTAATGATAACATTAAGGGGCAGAAAATTAAGGGATTAGAGACATAAGTGTCAATGTACGCCGATGATTCAAGTTCTCTTGAGTCCTCAATCTTCAACCTTGAAGGGCCTCATTGAGGACCTGGATAATTTCTCCAGTTTATCTGGATTAAAATGTAACTATGATAAATGTACTATATTCATGATTGGGTCTCTAAAAGATACAAACTTAAAAATAAATTTAAAATATTTATGAAGTATATTGTAAACATGAATGGTAAAATGATGTCAACACAAGCAACTAACAATAGTGTATGACGGCATAAGATCGGATAAAATGATAACCAAATCATGGTGGCCCTGCCACAAAATTGGAAGAGACAATTACTTAAAGAAGAAATTAAAGAACTGACATATAAAAAGAATAATTGAAACATCAATCCGTTCATTTCAATGTAAACTATTACATACAAATCTTTATACAGAAAGAATGCTCAATTTATGGGGCATTGAACAGTCAGCAGATTATTCCACGAGGAAACAGAATCAATACAACATATTTTCTGGTGCTGTCCATCGGTGGCTGGCTTTTGGAGTTAGGTCCAGGAATGGTTATTATGTAATAATCTCAGGTTTCAGATGGACCTGCAAACTGTATTATTAGGGGATCTGAATAAACCACGATCAATAAATTGGAAATATCAGGACCCTTGTAAGACATCATAGTAAAATGGAGGGCTGTTTTGCAAAAGGAAATAGCAAAATTACATTATACTGGAAAAGATGGGTTAATCTGTGGATATCGACGGGTTGGAGTTAAAATCTGAATTAACTTGAAGAAAAAAGGAAATTAGGAATATATGTATAGTTATTTAACTACAGGTACCGTAGATGTGAGCAAAAATATGTAAATAGCAGTAGAAGTATTGTTGTCCGTTTACTCCAGTCAGGGTAGGGATGGTAGGGGAGAAAAAAATAATATATATATATTTTGCAAACAACAAAATTGATAGAACCTACAATCTATCTGCAATATTTGGGTCCATTAAAGCTGATGGACCCAAAAGTGCAGCTGACGTCCAATGGAACCCCAGATACAATATCCTATAGAGATTTACAGTTGACTACCAGTTCTCCAATGACAGACATCAGTATAATGGAGGACTAGCTTGATAGATGTTTTATCTCTCCTTTTTCCCTCTACTGCCCAGAGCATCCAGAGAACTGGAATAAATGATGCAGTACTCTATACAGAATGACCATGCATTACTGTGCAGTTTAATATTTCTAATTTGTACTTAACAAGACAGTGATGCCTCTCGAATCAAGCCGTGATGGGAGAAGATATTTACAAGATAAAGTGCCCCAGTCATGCTCTCAATGTGTGTCCCCCAAATGGCACCCTATTCCCTATATAGTGCACTCTTTTGACCACCACAGCCCTATGGGCCTGGTCGTTTGTGCCATTGTTTGTTGTGTAGTAAATATTTCTGTCTAAAATGTGCTGTATAAATCAAGCTTGATTTGATATAGGGAATAGGGGGCAATTTGCGACGAGGACAGTCTGCATCAGATCCTCCCAGGCAGGTCTGCCAAGGTATTTAACTGTCTCCAGTGAAAAGGGCCTGGCAGTGTTCAGTTTCCAGTGACTCTGAAAAGGCTGGCCTCTGTTGTGTTGTCTTCCTCCTCTTGTATAGGGCGTACGAGTGTGCCTCTCCTCTCCCTCCTAGCACAACTAGTGTTTTGGATTTCAGAGGAGGGTGGGCTGACAGGAAAATAACACAGGTGATAGACGGGGAGAAAGGGTTTCAGGAGGAGACAGATTTGGTTTGGTTGTACTTTACATGAGTTTGTTTGTCATATGCACGGGATACTCATGCTACACAGTACAATGAAAAGCTTACAGTACATCACTCTAGACAACGTGACAAAATAATAATAAAAGGAATAATAAAATAAGCTCAATGGAATAAAAATAGTTATTTGCAGGAATATTAATACAGGGAAAGCACTCGAACAAATTTACAGTAGGGTATTTTGTTTACACATACCAGGAGGGAGAATGGGGAGTGTAGAGTTGGTCAATACGTGGACTTGACGTACCAATTTATTCTGTGCTGTAATGTAAAGTGCTAACGACTGTTTAGTGTGTATCAGAGGAATCAATCGTGTTAAATCAGACACACCTCCCAAACTGTTAGGTAGCTTGACATCCTGAAAATATTAGTATCGTAGTCTTGGTTACATCAAATCCAAGTTAACATGGATGAACTCTAAGTTTCTCTCCTAGCTAGGTGCCACTTAGCTGATATGACAAATGTTCAAACCCCCATCAACTCCACAAAACGTGTGAGAATGTGCAGCACATGACTGTGAGCTTTAACATGTATCCTAACACTTTCAATGATGAATAATTGTGTTACCAAGACGAATACTAACCATTTCACATTTTGTTTTCTAATGTCCTGCAGGTTCAGTGCGTCGTTAGTTTCATCAGTTAAGGTTGGTGTGACCTAACAGTGCTCCTCTTGGAAGCTGGTTTCAGGTGGTGGCTTAGAGTGTTGTAGTCATTATCTAGCACCATTTGAAATCAGTGTTCTTGGGGTGGGAAGTAGCTACGTCTTCTCCGTGCCTCGGCCCATCAACACCTAACCCAACATCCCTGAATGACTGGACTTGGCATACTGTACAAGCAGCAGTGAGAAAAATATACTTTGTTTTTCTAGATTCAAATCAGATCAAGCTTTAACCGGCGACAGCCGACACCCGCATTGCTGATATTTTGGTGGTGTTGGGAGGTGGAACTTCATTGGAGCTGTCAAATCTGGTTAGCAACTGCTCTTGTGATCATTGTCATGGAAGCCACACCAGTCCCACTCCTGTTAGAAGTTCAGAACGAGAAAGTGTAATTATAAAGAAATAATTATGCTCAACTTTACAATCATTACACAGAAAAATTATATCAGTCTAATTGAGGTGTAGATTACATCTTACATTCCAGTGATCGAATTTGTAATCAAGGCTGCATGGGATTTCTCCTAATTTGACTCCATGCAGCCAATGGTAATGTCCCCTTTAGGTATAATGCCGGGAGCCGCTTGGGGATTTAACAGCTCTAACGCAGTTCCCCCTCCAACACTGTCAAAACATCAGCTATGCTGACGTCGGCTAAAGCAGATCTGATTAAATTGGGCCCTAAATGCCATTGACCATAGCCCTCAGTGATGGAATGGCCTCTAGTCATCAGGGATGACACAGCAGAGACAGACACCTCCAGCTAATTGTCCTATCACCGAGGGTGACCGATTTCTTTTGGTGTTCAGAGTATTGTTGTGTTTCTAGCACCATTTGAAATCGGTTACAATAAAGGACAAAGTCAACTGGACAGACTCAGGGGAAATGACTGCATTGAGTGAAGAACCAGACTTCTGAGGGGCTCTTGCTGCATCCCAGATTAGGGGGTAAATTTGTTTATAATGGACCATGCATTTGTAAAACATTGCACACCTGAATCACTTCACTTAAATGAGTAATACAGTATTAGAGGCTGGTCAAAGGTAAAAAAACAAACAATGCAATTAACATATATTAAATCAGACACAGTGCATTGCCTTTGTCTTTGCAGTGTACACACCAGTCAGGAAATCTGATATAATTTGCAATTTAGAACACCAGGTGTCAATGATGATCACATGAACACAGTCTTTCTCAGTGCCCTTCTCACAGTGTGGATTTGTCATTGCTCATAGGTAGAGTTTTTCCTGACCATGTCACTTGACATTGATTATTTGTATTAGCTAGTTTATTTTTTTACAAATGTAGTGCACTGGGCCTTTACTAGTATTAGTGACCGATATAGACGTCTGTACTACAGGCAAAAAAAACTGCAGATCTGCTTAGGCAAAAAAGTTAATTGTCTTGCAGGATACAATAGTTGGAATTGTAATATATTGAACAAAATCCCTGCTGCAGTGTGTGCAAACCTGGTCAAGAACTACAGGAAACGTATGATCTCTGCAATTGCAAACAAAGGTTTCTGTACCAAATACATGCAACAATTTCAAAGACTTTACTGAGTTACAGTTCATATAAGGAAATCAGTCAATTTAAATAAATTCATTAGGCCTTAATCTATGGATTTCACATGACTGGGAATACAGATACAGTGGGGAGAACAAGTATTTGATACACTGCCGGTTTTGCAGGTTTTCCCACTTACAAAGCATGTAGAAGTTTATCATAGGTACTCTTCAACTGTGAGTGACGGAATCTAAAACAAAAATCCAGAAAATCACATTGTATGATTTTTAAGTAATTAATTTGCAAGACATAAGTATTTGATACATCAGAAAAGCAGAACTTAATATTTGGTACAGAAACCTTTGTTTGCAATTGCAGAGATCATACGTTTCCTGTAGTTCTTGACCAGGTTTGCACACACTGCAGCAGGGATTTTGGCCCACTCCTCCATACAGACCTTCTCCAGATCCTTCAGGTTTTGGGGCTGTCGCTGGGCAATACAGACTTTCAGCTCCCTCCAAAGATTTTGTATTGGAAAGACTGGCCACTCCAGGACCTTGAGATGCTTCTTATGAAGCCACTCCTTAGTTGCCCTAGCTGTGTGTTTCGGGTTGTTGTCATGCTGGAAGACCCAGCCACGACCCATCTTCAATGCTCTTACTGAGGGAAGGAGGTTGTTGGCCAAGATCTCGTGATAGATGGCCCCATCCATCCTCCCCTCAATACGGTGCAGTCGTCCTGTCCCCTTTGCAGAAAAGCATCCCCAAAGAATGATGTTTCCACCTCCATGCTTCACGGTTGGGATGGTGTTCTTTGGGTTGTACTCATCCTCCTTCTTCTTCCTCCAAACACGGCGAGTGGAGTTTAGACCAAAAAGCTCTATTTTTGTCTCATCAGACAACATGACCTTTTCCCATTCCTCCTCTGGATCATCCAGATGGTCATTGGCAAACCTCAGACGGGCCTGGACATGCGCTGGCTTGAGCAGGGGGACCTTGCGTGGGCTGCAGGATTTTAATCCATGGCGGCGTAGTGTGTTACTAATGGTTTTCTTTGAGACTGTGGTCCCAGCTCTCTTCAGGTCATTGACCAGGTCCTGCCGTGTAGTTCTGGGCTGATCCCTCACCTTCCTCATGATCATTGATGCCCCACGAGGTGAGATCTTGCATGATGCCCCAGACCGAGGGAGATTGACCGTCATCTTGAACTTCTTCCATTTTCTAATAATTGCGCCAAAAGTTGTTGCCTTCTCACCAAGCTGCTTGCCTATTGTCCTGTAGCCCATCCCAGCCTTGTGCAGGTCTACAATTTTATCCCTGATGTCCTTACACAGCTCTCTGGTCTTGGCCATTGTGGAGAGGTTGGAGTCTGTTTGATTGAGTGTGTGGACAGGTGTCTTTTATACAGGTAACGAGTTCAAACAGGTGCAGTTAATACAGGTAATGAGTGGAGAACAGGAGGGCTTCTTAAAGAAAAACGAACAGGTCTGTGAGAGACGGAATTCTTACGGGTTGGTAGGTGATCAAATACTTATGTCATGCAATAAAATGCAAATTAATACATACAATGTGATTTTCTGGATTTTTGTTTTAGATTCCGTCTCTCACAGTTTAAGTGTACCTATGATAAAAATTACAGACCTCTACATGCTTTGTAAGTAGGAAAACCTGCAAAATCGTCAGTGTATCAAATACTTGTTCTCCCCACTGTATGCATATTTTGGTCACAGATACCTTTTTTTTTTTAAGTAGGGGCGTGGGTCAGAAAACCAGTCAGTATCTGGTGTGACCCCCATTTGCCTCATGCAGCGCGACATCTCCTTTGCATAGAGCTGATCAGGCTGTTGATTGTGGCCTGTGGAATGTTGTCCCACTCCTCTTCAAAGGCTGTGCAAAGTTTCTGGATATTAGCCGAAACTGGAACACGCTGTCATACACAATCGATCTCATACCAAATATGCTCAATGGGTGACATGTCTGGTGAGTATGCAGGCCCTGGAAGGACTTTTCAGCTTCCAGAAATTGTGTACAGATCATGAGGTGATGGCGGTGGATGAATAGCACGAGAATGGGCCTCAGGATCTCGTCACAGTATCTCTGTGCATTTAAATTGCCATCGATAAAATGAAATGGTATTTGTTGTCCGTAGCTTATGCCTGACCATAACATAACCCCACCGCCAACATGTGGCACTCTGTTCACAATGTTGACATCAGCAAATATTGAGTACCTTATTTAGGGCTCAATTCAATCCATAGCGCCAAGGATCTGCATTGTAGTGCAGTGACATTTAAAGGTAATTTTCGAATGAGCCGACATATGCAGCATTTACCGTGAATGCAGTCTCAGCTAATGCGGTAACATCGCCTTTAAATGTAAGTATTGAACACGTCACCATTTTTCTCAGTAAATATATTTCCAAAGGTGCTATTGACATGAAAGTTTCACCAGATGTTGGTAACAACCCAAGTAATCCATACACACAAAGAAACCAAAACAAATAAGTTCAGAAATTAAGTTATGTGTAATAATGTGAAATGACACAGGGAAAAAGTATTGAACACATGAAGAAAGGGAGGTTCAAAAAGGCTGGAAAGCCAAGACAACAGCTGAAAACTATCAGTAATTAAAAAGCAATCCAGCCCCGTCAGTGCAAATTAATATCAGCTGGTTCAGTCCCAACTGATGGCCTACAAAAATGTCTCATTGCCAAGGTGTCACACAAGACACATCTCATGATGGGTAAAAGCAAAGAGCTGTCTCAAGACATTCGCAACCTAATTGTTGCAAAACATAATGATGGCATTGGTTATAGGCGCATTTCTAAGCTTCTGAATGTTCCAGTGAGCACTGTTGGGGCCATAATACGGAAGTGGAAAGACTATCATTTCACCATGAATTTGCCTGGACCAGGTGCTCCTCGCAAGATTTCTGACAGAGGAGTGAAAAGAATAATCAGAAGAGTTGTCCAAGAGCCAAGGACCACTTGTGGAGAGCTTCAAAAAGACCTGCAATTAGCAGGTACTGTTGTCTCAAAGAAAACATTAAGTAATGCAATCCACCGCCATGGCCTGTATGCACGCTTAACACGCAAGACTCCATTGCTGGAAAAAAAAGCACGTTGAAGCTTGTTTAAAGTTTGCTGCACAACATTTGGAAAAGCCAGTGAAATACTGGGAGAATATAGTGTGGTCAGATGAGAGCAAAATTGAACTGTTTGTAATGTAACTGTAATGTCTTTTTATAGCTCTTTTTTTTTGCACTCCAAACTTCTTGTATTTTTATACTTTTTCTATGTATAGTGTGTCTGTCTTTTGTGTATTTTCATTTTGTACCTGCCCTGTGTTTTTTCGTAGCTGCTTAACGAATAAATTTCCCCTTGGGGAAGTATCTATCTATTTAAACATTGTAGCAAAAATGAATGTTCTTTAGAATGAGCTATGTGAATACAGAGTGAAAAATAGTATAAAAGAAACAATCCAGTGTTTAATGTCTCTATATGCAGCGTTGGCTGTGTGTGTGTTTGTAGGGCAGGGGGCCTGGAGGGTGGGAGCATTGGGTCAGTAACTGAAAGGTTGCTGGATCGAATCCCTGAGCTGACAAGGTAAAAATCTGTCATTCTGAACCAGGAAGTTAACCTAGTTGGGTTAAATGTGGAAGACACATTTCAGTTGAATCCATTCAGTTGTACAACTGACTAATATCCCCCCTTTGTGTATGTGTATCAGTGCCGTTTAAGATGAGGGAAGACAAAAACGTTGAGCATGGCCTTATTTATATTACTGTCATTCATATTCTATTCTCCCAGCTCAATGCAACATCGATAGTTTTAAGCTACTAGATGATACTACTTTTTTCCCTATACCCATCATGAGGTTGCTACAACCTAGCCTATGAATGAAAGATTACAAAGTGCACAGGTCAAGAGAAATATGAGTGACAGACATTGACACATGCAATACCACCTTGCACACTCTTGCCTGCATCTAGCTGATCTAGGGTGTAATCATCCAACAGTTGCAAAATAGTTTCTATTGGACAAATTCAGGTATGTTTATTCCAGTTTTGTTCAGTTTAAGACATTTTTTCAACAGAATTGCCTAAATGAATACACCTCTGATCACACACAAACACAGTTCATTTTCATAGCAGCCACATACAGTGGGGCAAAAAAGTATTTAGTCAGCCACCAATTGTGCAAGTTCTCCCACTTAAAAAGATGAGAGAGGCCTGTAATTTTCATCATAGGTACACTCAGCCACACCAGTTGCTGGGCCAAAATACCAGAAACAGTGTGTGAAAACCTTGTGAAGACTTACAGAAAACGTTTGACCTCTGTCATTGCCAACAAAGGGTATATAACAAAGTATTGAGATAAACTTTTGTTATTGACCAAATACTTATTTTCCACCATAATTTGCAAATAAATTCATTAAAAATCCTACAATGTGATTTTCTGGATTTTCTTTTCTCATTTTGTCTCTCATAGTTGAAGTGTACCTATGATGAAAATTACAGGCCTCTCTCATCTTTTTAAGTGGGAGAACAAGAAACAATTGGTGGCTGACTAAATACTTTATTGCCCCACTGTACAAACAGCATGATCCCTTTGATCCCTCCTCCTCACCTTTCCCTTCACTTGTGGACTTCAGTGCACAACACATCAGCTGTCTGTGACCAGGCAACAAATATTCATAAAAAACAAAAACATATTTTTACTTGGAAGAGTTCCAGTGTTGGATAGCCATAGCCAGCTAGCTAAATAACATAGCATCCCTCATTGTTTCAGCCAGGTGTTTATAGTAGGCTAAATTAGCTAGCTAAGTAAGCAAAAAACAAAAACAAAAAAAAACAATGAAATATAGCTAGCTCTCTAATCATTTGATTGGGTGGACAACATGTCAGTTCATGCTGCAAGAGCTCTGATAGGTTGGAGGACACAAACCTCTTAGGTTTTGTATTGAAGTCAATGTACCGAGAGGACGACGGAAAGCAGCTGTACTCCGGCTACACCATGGTGCTACCCTACAAAGTGCTTTTGAGGCTACTGTAGACCATAGCAAAACAATGTGTTTAAATCAATACATTTGGTGACATGAATATATTTATGTAAGATGTGTGTATGGCCAAAACTTAAATAAGAATGTTGGCAATCAGATAAAGAAAGAGTTATTTGTGAAGTACACTGGAAACATATAGTTAGAGTAATCAAGCTTCCAAATGAGAGTGAACCAATTCATTCTTCATCTTGAGGTTTCTAAACATCACGTAATAGCTGTTTGAAAGAATATGGACCCAGTGTTTGGGAGGTGCTGCTGCATTCATAAGGAGGAGGGTTAGTACATTCAGGAGATTACATCACAGCAGCCTGTTCACTGTGACTCCCTTCTCAACGAAGCAAGAGGAGACTAAAGCACAGATGAATTGGCACTGAAAAAGAAAACACAAAAAATACAGTTAGACAACTCCCGAAAATACATTTCACATTTGGAACATAAAACGGGATAAATCTGTTGGACTTTGACACACACAATATATATACACACACACACACACACACACACACACACACACACACACACACACACACACACACACACACACACACACACACACACACACACACACACACACACACACACACACACACACACACACACACACACACACACACACACACACACACACACACACACACACAATAGAAAAGTATTGATTCTGCTATTTCAGCCACACCAGTTGCTGACAGCTGTATAGAAGCGAGCACATGGCCATGCAATCTCCATAGACAAACATTGGCAATATAATGCCCTTATTGAAGAGCTCAGTGACTTTCAACGTGGCACCGTCATAGGATGCCACCTATCCAACAAGTCAGTTCGTCAATTTCTGCCTTGTTAGAGCTGCCCCGGTCAACTTTAAGTGCTGTTATTGTGAAGTGGAAACGTCTAGGAGCAACAATTGCTCAGCTACGAAGTGGTATGGCACACAAGCTCACAGAACAGGACCGCAGAGTGCTGAAGCACGTAGTGCGTAAAAACACTTACTAACGAGTTCCAAACTGCCTCTGGAAGCAGCGTCAGCACAATAACTATTAGTCGGGAGCTTCATGAAATGGGTTTCCATGGCCGAGCAGCCACACACAAACTTAAGATCACCATGCGCATTGCCAAGCGACGGCTGGAGTGGTGTAAAGCTCGCTGCCATTTATCACTGGAGTGATAAATCACACTTCACCCTCTGGCATTCCGCAGGACGAATTTGGGTTTGGCGAATGCCAGGAGAATGCTACCTGCTCCAATGCATAGTGCCAACTGTGAAGTTTGGTGGGTGAGGAATAATGGTCTTGGGCCGTTTTTCATGGTTCGGGCTAGGCCCCTTAGTTCCAGTGAAGGGAAATCTTAATGCTACAGCATACAATGACATTCTAGACAATTCTGTGATTCCAACTTTGTGTCAACGGTTTGGGAAAGGACCTTTCCTGTTTCAGCATAACAATGCCTCCGGGGAGGCCAAACCTAGCGTGGAACACAGACGTGTTTTATGCTAACAATCCACTCCTTGCCATGTGTCATATACCAAACTGTTTTCTATATGACACAGAGTGGTAAGGAGTGGAATGTCAGGCTAGGCCAAACCCATTGGCCTCATCAATCCGCCACTCTTGCCACCCACGTGTGTGACAACCCCCCTGTTGACCTAGTTGGTGTCTCTTCAATCAGACACACCAACTAGGTAAATGTTTAAGAACACTTGAATATTTTTTGGACAAAATGGCCATTGCTATCACTATTGCAGCTCCACTGCCGTGGCTGGTGTGTGTAATGATATCAAACACCAGAAAGCTTTGCAAATGTAAATCATGCAGCATTTAGCAGAAACCAGCATAGGTGGCTACGGTGCCAGTGTAAGAACTCAAAAGAACACATGAAACTGAGCAAGAGTTGTTTTAGTAAGCACAAAGAAAAGAGGGAGGAGCCATAACAGGAAACAAGCCTTGATTGGATGTTAGTTCATGAAATGAGACAACTTCTTACCATCCTCCAAGTTTGTAGACTATAATACCAACACAAACACCAACACCAACTTGAAAGAAAAAGGAGAAGTTTAAATCCATGAGTTATTATTCTGTTTAACATATGAAGTAGTTATTTATTACTCGGCATAGAGTTTAAAACCACAACATTCCTTTTCCTTATTGTGACAAACATGAATAAAAATAATGGGAAGTGGTATTGTTACAGGTTTGAATGCCAGTAACAATAGCAAATGATTACAAGTAACTTCAAGGTAAGGGTTGAACAGAATACTACCAAGGTATTAAAAATACATTGGTGAGTATGTTCAAAAATAAATTATTGGTACAGCAACAAGTAAACATTGTTGCATGATGACTAGATTTTAAAATGTTCAACATAAAACTAAACAAATACTGCTTTAACATCTGTGCATCCATCTGTGAGTAACTCTGAACCGTCATCACTCATTCACTCAGGACTTATTTATTAATTCAGGTCTGTATATACATACTCATGTACAGTTGGTATATAATATCACGTGCAATATTGCAAGTAATTCTTGGACTTAACTTATGTAGTCATTCACTCAGGAATGCATATTAGTATCCTGTCAGTTGTATCGTTTTTTCATTGCTTTTAGTATATCGAATGTGCAATACGTGCATTTATCTGTAATTAAACCCTGCTTACTAAGAACTGTATTTTAAGGGAATTACTATTATTACCCCAAATTATATCATACACACATTTAGCTATTTAAGTATCTCTTCCTGTCATTTACCTGTACAGTTAATATAACCATGCAAATATTCACTTACCTGTAAATTTACCTGTACAGTTAATTTAACCATGCAAAATATTCATTTACCAGTTAATGTAATCAATACGTCTATTAAGTAAACTATTATTACCCTCACTCATATCATATGCATTTTTAGCTATTGAAGTATTTCTCTGCCATCGACCTGTATAGTATAGTTAACCATCCACCAATGTATAGTGTACATATTCAGCCAACCACCCATACTATGCTATGTCTTTTGATAGCTTTTTTGCACTCCAGACTTCTTGTATTTCTATACTTTTTCATACTGCCGCTCTATGTATCATGTATCGTGTATCTGTCTTTTGTGTATTTTCGTTCTGGCATTTTGCACCTGCCCTGTGTTTTGTTGTAGCTGTTGAAGAAGAAATTTCCCCCCGGGGATCAATAAAGTACCTATCTATCCCATTCATCTTTAGAAGACAAACAAGAATTGTACTATATTCTGTTTGATTTAACAGATCACCGTGTTGGACTGTTACTGTCATTATCCACACAGCTTGTCATTCAAAATTATATCTATTGCAACTTACCAAGTCCACTTACAACACCCACTATTGTCCAGGTGTGGTCTGTAAGAGAAACAAACAAAAAGGAAAAAAGATGCCATCATGAATTTGCAGTGAAGATAAATCCTCACTAAAAAGCCTAAACACTGCTTTGAACCATCAAAAAGAACATCATACACTGTACAACATGAATGGATGATAGCTAACTGTTGTAACGTCATATACACTACACCTGGGTGACAGCTTAATAACATAAAACATCAATAGATAACAACTGGGTGACAGCTTACTTTTGGCCTCTGGGGGACCAGTGGGACCAGGACCAGGTACACGATCTGTTACACAAAGAAGTGATATTAAGGTTTGCGAGCACACACACAAAATACTTTATTTGAATCCACCAATCAAATTTACTAAAAAAGTATCCAAACACTTCAACGGTCCCTGTATGCATGGCATTCAAGGGTACAGAAAAGGCACCTCCTTCTCCAAACAGTTAGGCTGCCCAAGACAGCTGAAACAGAGCAGTACCTAGCCAATTGCTTTGCCCTAGTTTTTTCTCAGGCCCACAATCTGAAAGCGCAAACCAGATGGGGATGGCGTAAACCAGATGGGGATGGCGTAAACCAGCTGGGGATGGCGTAAACCAGATGGGGATGGCGTTAACCAGATGGGGATGGCGTTAACCAGATGGGGATGGCGTATCGCTGCAGAATTCTGTGGTAGTCAGTGTGCCTTGAATTCTAAATAAATCACAGACAGTGTCAACAGCAAAGCACCCCCACACCATCACACGTCCTCCTCCATGCTTCACGGTGGGAACCACACATGCAGAGATCATCCGTTTACCTACTCTGCGTCTCACAAAGACACGGCGGTTGGAACCAAGAATAATAAATGTGGACTCAGACCAAAGGACAGATTTCGACCAGTCTAATGTCCATTGCTCGTGTTTCTTGGCCCAAGCAAGTCTCTTTTTCTTATTGGTGTCCTTTAGTAGTGGTTTCTTTGCAGCAATTTGACCAATGAAGGCCTGATTCATGCAGTCTCCTATGAACAGTTGATGTTGAGATGCCTTGTTACTTGAACTCGGTAAAGCATTTATTTGGACTGCAATTTCTGAGGCTGGTAACCCTAATGAACTTATCCTCTACAACAGAGGTAACTCTGGGTCTTCCTTTCCTATAGCAGTCGTCACGAGAGCCAGTTTCATCATAGCGCCTGATGGTTTTTGCGACTGAACTTCAAGAAACGTCAAAAGTTCTTGACATTTTCCGGATTGACTTAAAGTACTGATGGACTGTCATTTCTCTTTTCTTATTTGAGCTATTCCTACCATAATATGGACTTGGTATTTTACCAAATAGGGCTATCTTCTGTATACCACCCCTAAGTTGTCACAACACAACTGATTGGCTCAAATGCATTAAGGAAAGAAATTCCACAAATTACATTTTAACAAGACACACCTGTTAATTGAAATGCATTACAGGTGGCTACCTCATGAAGATGGTTGAGAGAATGCCAAGAGTGTGCAAAGCTGTTGTCAAGGCAAAGGGTGGCTACTTTGAAAAATCTCAATATTGATATTGTGTTCAACACTTTTTTGGGTACTACATGATTCCATTTGTGTAATTTCATTCATGTCTTCACTATTATTCTACAACTTAGAAAATCATAAAAACAAAAGAAACCCTGGAATGAGTAGGTGTGTCCAAACTTTTGACTGGCACTCTCTCACACACACACACACTTGTGATAAAACTAGAAGCACTATCTTGTCTGATGCAGAAAACTGACTTTGTGAAAGATGTCCTCATTAGCGGCTTTCCCTCAAAAAATATATACAATTTGCACTTTAACCTCAGTTATTTCATCATTTCAAATCTAAAGTGCTGGAGTACAGAGTCAAAACAACAACAAAAATGTTCACTGTCCCAATACTTTTGTAGCTCACTGCAAATTAGATTAGGATTGAGCCAAGCAGTATCAAAATGGTTTGTGGTTTTGGTTTGTGGTTTTCTTTGTAGTAGTAGTAGTAGTAGTAGTAGTAGTAGTAGTAGTAGGGGTCTTTGTTGTAGTCGGAAGGGCTATAAAAAGCATGGAATTCAATTAGGGCAATAACTATTCTTCTCTGGCCTGTCACATCAATTTACTGTTGTTATCCCTCCACATACCACCTTGTTTTATCAAAATAGTCTCAATATGTTTTTATGAGATCAATTAAATTCAAAAAGTCAGTTTGCTGACACATTGGTCTTCTGGTCCTAAACACCAAATGACGCACAAAATATGTGATATAAAATATAGGCTAAAGTGTGTTAAATAAACACTGAAACAAGTCTTACCTTTGCAAGTGGGAATAGGAGCTGACCAGCCTTCTATTTCACAGGTCAGACTGGCCTTTCCCTCCATCTTATATCCAGTGTTGCACTTATACGTCACAAAAGACTTGTGCCTGTAGGGGGGCAGATGACCTTCAGTCCTAACGCCATTCTCAACAACAGGAGGAGGACATACAACAACTGCAGATGTAAAGAAAGAGAGATATTATCTTGTAAACATCTTATCTCGTTTTTGTGGTCTGCGCAGGCTCAGTTTAACATGGGTGTTGTGTGAAGTTTTCATCTGATTGTCAAACAAATCACTTCAAAAAGTAGGATACAGTTGAAGTTGGAAGTTTACATACACTTAGGTTGAAGTCATTAAAACTCATTTTTCAACCACTCCACAGATTTCTTGTTAACAAACTATAGTTTTGGCAAGTCGGTTAGGACATCTACTTTGTGCAAGACACAAGTAATGCTTCCAACAATTGTTAACAGACAGATTATTTCACTATATCACAATACCAGTGGGTCAGAAGTTTACATACACTAAGTTGACTGTACTAAGTTAAACAATTTAAAGGCAATGCTACCAAACACTAATTGAGTGTGTGTAAACTTCTGACCCACTGGGAATGTGATGAAAGAAATACAATAATTATCTAATATTATTCTGACATATTTATTTCACATTCATAAAATAAAAGTGGTGATCCTAACTGACCTAAGACAGGGAAATGTTTCCAGGATTAAATGTCAGGAATTGTGAAAAACAGTTTAAATGTATATGGCTAAGGTGTATGTAAACTTCAGACTTCAACTGTATTAGCTCTGGTTTTAGGCTACTTTAAGCAATATAAACATTTTGCTATAACCACCTATTTATGTATTTCATGCAACTAATCATGACCTATTCGATAAATAGGCTAGATTTTTTGTAACCCACTTCCCCGGAGCTCAATGTTGCATCATGCTTTTTAGTGTATACTACACACATTAGGGTGTCCACTTTTCAGACCGCTCCCTAGGCTGTCTCATGGACATCTTTACTATCTTATCAGGCTAGATACTGTGATATTTATACACTTACTTTATAATCTGGTCCGTGACCTTGCTCATGATTGTGTAGTGGACAGGGTTGGGTAGGTTCTACATGTAATCTGTTACAGTTACTAGTTACCTGACCAAATTCGTAATCCGTTACATACCGTTTATTACCAAAATGCAGTGATGTAATCTGATTACTTTTTGATTACTTTCCTCTTAAGAGGCATTAGAAGTAGAGACAAAAAGGATCCGACTTGTGGTCAGACTCGCTCAGATGGAACAAATGTAAAACCTGCGCCGTTTTTCAATGCTGAATTGAATGTCATTGAGAAAACAGAAAGGTGTTGAATGCTTTCTGAATTTTAAAGTAATCTTGTTTTTTCAAAAGTATCTGTAATCTGATTACAATATTTTTCCAGTGTGAGCAGTTCATATGAACAGTTCTATGTTTTGTCAACAATCATAATTATGACTGTTTAAAACAAAGAAGGGGAAAAAAAAGGCAAGCTTTCAACATACATTTACACACAGGTGGATCTGGCTGGAATTCTCCATCCTTGCCACAGGCTATGGATCTAGTTCCAACCAGAGTGTAATCCTTCTCACAGCTATATTCCACAACACTTCCATAGTCGTACTGGTCTTCAAGTGGGACAACAGGTCCACCGTTGACAACGGTGGGGGGCTTTCCACAAGCCACCACTGCAGAGTACAGCACAACAGCAGTTATGAACAGTTTTGATCTAGGTTCAAGCATAGAACTTAAGTTACTGTTATTTATTTTTTTGGCATGTTCAGATGACTAACCTTCACATACAGGATCTCTGCCATCCCAGCCTTCAACCAAACAGTTCCTTACACCGCTGCCCACAAGCTTATAGCTGAAAAAGAGAAAGATTAGACAGTATTTGGAGCATTGCTTTAAGGATAGCAAGGGTTACAACAGACAGCTCTGATCTTAATCAAGGTAGTAACATAAGATCATAGGATAAACATTCAACATGTTTCAACAACAAGTTTGATTTAAGCACTATCTGAAAATCACAAAAATAGGCATACAAAATGGACAGCTTTGTGAAACATGACAGTTGACATGTTAAAGCACTTCAGTTCAGTCCATAGAGACAGACTCAGCATGGACATTGCCAATAAGGGCTTCCACCATTTTAAAATAGTCAACTGGGTGGGGATGGGAGCCCAATGAAGAAGAATGAAATGGACTACTTTAAAATGTAGCGGTCACAGATGCTCTTATGGCACATGTACAAAGATGAGTGCTCTATCACTATGGTTCAGCCGAGAGACAGAGAGAGAGCGTGATATAGAGAGCGAGAGAGAGAGAGAGAGAGAGCGTTGCACTGACCCAGTGTCACAGAAAGCAACAGCCCTTGAGCCAAACATAATCCCAGATAAATTATATTGGCCATTCGTCACTTCTCCTGGGGAGCCACACGACTTTACTGAAACAACCAGAAAATAAAAATAATCAGACTTTCATGTACAGAGGAAATGTAGGCCTGCCTGGCCTGTTTTGTGCTGACTAATGGTGAGTAAAATGTAGGCTATACAAATAATGATAGCTGCACACTGTATTTACAAGCTCCCAGTAATTTATTGGGTAAATCACCATCGTTTTGGCATCACTGTGCCGCCTTCAGGGTAATATCATGAATGCTTGAACCATGTTATATAAACAACCAGTGCAATTAGTGCAACCAATGACTAGTGAGGGGTATGTAATAGTAATTAGGGTGATGAGGATTAAAAAAAGTTCAACTGTGAAAAGACAAGTTCACAGCATGTTAAATATATTAGGCTATTGTTTTCCTCATCATATTACAACATGTACATAGTATTAACGTGAAAATGCATTACTATTTAATTTCATATATATATTTAATTGTTTCCAATTAATTTCATCTTAGTTACATGTAATATTTTGGTTCAAATGTAAAGCATAATAAGCATCATTATCATCAAAGGGAACATCTTGGGTTCCCGCTGATAAGCTGTGGAAAGAATATGGTCATTTAGCAGACTTGTATGGAGGTACGTGTCTTTTTGTCTAGAGCAAAACATCTTTATTTTCAATCAAAAATAAATTGTTCTGAAAGCAAAAACGAGGCCTCAAAGTAAAAAAAAAAAATATATATATATATTTTGTAATAGAGCGCAAAACGTTATGCATATTTTTCCCTGAAAATATTTTTGGAACAAAAAATGTATTTGAAAACAACACTCCAATGTAATTTCGCCATCATCCATTGGTCAGCCATTTTTTGAGTGTCAGTTTGGCTACAACCAATACTATTCAGCCTTTCTCTCCGACACAAAGGAAGTCGTAGCGGACACCTACAGAGAAGGACTGTGTGATGATGGCATTTCAGGTAAGCAGCACTGGGCTTCCGTCCAACATCTACATAGCTAGTAGTTAGCTCCTACGATTCAGTATCGGTTCATAACATTCTACTATATTACATACTTGCATACCGTAGAATGATAAATCATGTGATTATTATTCTCAAGCTAACCAAAATAAATTTAGCTACGACGCCTTTTTCAGTTGAATTCATCTAACTTTCTTTCATAGCAACTCATAAGCAGGCCATGTCCTATTTGATTCATAGTCGATATATAATCATATTTCATGACAGTGTAACGGTTAGCTTATGAGTTGCTATGTATGTATGTATGTATGTATGTATGTATGTATGTATGTATGTATGTATGTATGTATGTATGTATGTATGTATGTATGTATGTATGTATGTATGTATGTATGTATGTATGTATGTATGTATGTGTAGTTGAAGTCAGAAGTTTGCATACACTTCGGTTGAAGTCATTAAAACTCATTTTTCATCCACTCCACAGATGTCATGTTAACAAACTATAGTTTTGGCAAGTCGGTTAGGACATCTACTTTGTGCATGACAAGTAATTCTTCCAACAATTGTTTACAGACAGATTATTTCACTTATAATTCACTATATCACAATTCCAGTGAGTCAGAAGTTTACATACACAAAGTTGACTGTTCCTTTAAACAGCTTGGAAAATTCCAGAAAATTATGTTATGGCTTTAGAAGCTTCTGATACGCAAATTGACATAATTTGAGTAAATTGGAGGTGTACCTGGGAAATTTACAAACGCCCGAAGATACTACATTCATCTGTACAAACAATAGTATGCAAGTATAAACACCATGGGACCACGCAGCCGTCATACCGCTCAGGAAGGAGACGCGTTCTGTCTCCTAGATATTAAATCAATCCCAGAACAGCAAAGGACCTTGTGAAGATGCTAGAGGAAACATGTACACAAATATATATCCACAGTAAAACGAGTCCTATATCGACGTAACCTGAAAGGCCGCTCAGCAAGGAAGAAGCCACTGCTCCAAAACCGCCATAAAAAAGCCAGACTACGGTTTGCAACTGCACATGGGGACAAAGATCGTACTTTTTGGAGAAATGTCATCTGGTCTGATGAAACAAAAATAAAACTGTTTGGCCATAATGGCCATCGTTATGTTTGGAGGAAAAAGGGGAGGCTTGCAAGCCAAAGAACACCATCCCAACCGTGAAGCGCGGGGGTGGCAGCATCATGTTGTGGGGGTGCTTTGCTGCAGGAGGGACTGGTGCGCTTCACAAAATAGATGGCATCATGAGGAAGGAAAATAATGTGGATATATTGAAGCAACATCAAGACATCAGTCAGGAAGTTAAAGCTTGGTCGCAAATGGGTCTTCCAAATGGACAATGACCCCAAGCATACAAAATGGCTTAAGGACAACAAAGTCAAGGTATTGGAGTGGTCATCACAAAGCTCTGACCTCAATCCTAAACAGTTTAAAGGCAATGCTACCAAATACTAATTGAGTGTGTGTGTAAACTTCTGACCCACTGGGAATGTGATGAAAGAAATAAAAGCTGAAATAAATCACTATTATTATTCTGACATTTCACATTATTAAAATAAAGTGGTGACAGGGAATTTTTTACTAGGATTTAATGTCAGGAATTGTGAAAAACTGAGTTTAAATGTATTTGGCAAAGGTGCATGTAAACTTCCGACTTCAACTGTATGTATGTAATATAGTAGAATGTTATGAACAGACAATGAATCGTAGAAGCTAACTACTAGCTATGTAGAAGTTGGACAGAAGAACGCCCAGTGGTGCTTAGCTGAGATGCCATAATCACACAGTCCTTCTTCATAAGTGTCCGCTATGACTTCCTTTGTGTCTGAAAGAAAGGCTGAACAGTATTTGTAGCCAAACTGACGTTCAAAAAAAAGCTGTGGGGTCAAAAGTGCAACCGAAGAACTAGTGTTTCAATCAACAACAAAAAAATTCAAAAGCAAAAAAATTTAATAAACAAGCACTGCAAGCAAAGGGGGCAGTCTAGCCAAAATGGAGAGTGGTTGATAGCGAAATTAAATTGGAGTTGTTTTCAAATACATTTTTTGTTCTCAAAATATTTTGGGGGAATAAAATGCATAAAGTTGAGCTCTATTACAACATATTTGATTGCTACATTTGTTTTTTTTACCTTGAAGCCTCATTTTTTCTTTCAGAACAATTATTTTTGATTTAAAAGAAAAACATTTTGCTCTCGACAAAGTCACAAATGTACCTCCATAGACTTAAAAAAGGGGGACTTGTTCATAAAAAAGGGCCTGAGGTCCAAGTCAACATTCAGACCACTAGGGGTCAGTGTTTTTGTATAGGAAATCCAGTAGGCCTCCCTCTGTAGTATTTTTATACAGTCTGGATTGGAACCAGGCTGTCTGTAGTGACGCCTCTAGCACTGAGATGAGTAGTATGGTCTCAATGTTACCTCCGCTTCTTGGTAGGGTAACATGCTCGATACCTGTGTATTTGAGGGAAGAGATAGGGTGGTTAGCTTCAACAAAGTGGGCTGCTACTGGGTAGTCCGTGTTCTTACACCTGTTTGAGCTGCAGTGTTCAGCTATGCGTAGGCCAATTGTGGAGATGGATTCCTCCATTTGTCTTGCATGAGATGACACCCCTAACAGGGATTCTTTTTTTCATGCTCATAACTCTTATGACACACCTCACGATTGTCATTAGTTACACTAATTGTTTGTCTATATAACCTGAGATGCGTTCAGTACGCTTGAACGGTTGCTACATTGCAGAAACAGTTTGTACTGAACAACACATTTCCCCAAATCGCTCTTGAACAGACAATTAAATTTGCTCCTGTGTGGCTTGAAGCAATGAGTGGCATATTTAAAAAAGGCCATGCTGACAAGGCTCCCCAACCCGAACCCCTTCAGGTTTTTCAACTGGTCGTTCAGTACAGCACCGTTTTCATTTAGTTGAACGCATTCATGATATTACCCTGAAGAAGTCACAGTGACACCGAAACATTGGTGGTTTAGCCAATGAATTACTGGGAACTTATATAGAGTGTGTGACTATTTACTTTTATAACTAAAAACTGTTAACAAGAATGTGGCCTAACTCTTTAGCACAATAACAAATACAATTATTGGAATTACGTTGGCATGTCAGTTTCACTTCACTCCACACGCCAGCAGTACAGGTGACTGAATGAGACACTTCTGTACTGACATATCCAGTTGCACACTCAAAATATGCTTTTGTTCCATCTCCAAATGTCCCTTGAGTTGATGTCAAAACAATGTTCGACCCTTCTAACGTTATGGGTTTGTAGCAGTCTTGAGCTGAAAGCAAAGGAGACAAAAGTGAATGACCAAGGTGGACAAATACTGGAGACAACACCTTCAAACCACATTGTCTCACGTGAGATGGCATCATTCTAACGCGACAAGCAGTTGCCAGGAGCCATCTGTCTAACTAAACGTGGAACTCATGGTGCTTTCATGACAATTCAAACGCGGAGGGTTAACATTTACGTACGTGTTTTGCGTAGAGGTTCTTATTGGTTGTTTCTGATATTTTCCAAGTGGGAACCTGAGCTCATTTTATACAGCTGTCTTGAAAGCGGCATCATCTCTTAAATCGAGATTTGCTCATCCGCCTAACACTAGTCACTATGACGCACTGGTTACCAGAGACGGGTTTTTTCTGGTTCAATGAAAGTCAATGAACTAAGTAGACCAGACTTGTTTACCATTGTTCAATGGTAAACGGCCTGAGTGAACCATCTTTGCTGGCTCTACGGAAAGACATGCTTGATCAGCTCCTCTTGCCCCAGCTATCAGTATTGTGCTAGCTTGTTTGAATGACCATTACAGTAGCTAGTTTGCCAGTTTGTTGATTAAGTTGTAGGGCACTAAAGTTGCGGGACTGTTTAAAGAATTTATCTGACTGACAGCTGGCACTGTCTCGCTACTTTGTAACGTTTGGCCAACGCGATAACGTCGCAGCTAGAGCGGTAATCAGAACAGAAACTATAATGAAAACTAATTTGTGCTATTAGCTAGAATTTCAGTACACCATCTATTAGTGCAGACTGCCGTCGCGAAATCTGACGCGAGACAATACTTCAAACCATAGACGGTATAAGCAAAGACAGTATAGTATGAAGATATGCAGAAACGGTTTCTCCAATAGACATCACCGATCAAACTTGTAGGCGATGTCATGGCAACGTTAGCTCACGCAAAGAAACACGTCTAACAGTCAGTCGTGTCGCACTGAACTGCGCATGTGCATGCCGTCAAATGAAAGGCACTCCTATTCCATATAATGTTGTTCTTGACAAAAATATTAACGTGTCAGTGTCACTTTCACAAGGTAGTAGTAATGACAGACTCGGCTACTTAAGACATTGGCTCAAATCTAGGTTGCCTTTAGAATTTTTCCACTTCTCATTCCTGCATTAGCAAGAACCCCTCTTTATACTTCTATTGGGGGTGCTCCAGTACAGTAGGTGGCGGTAATGCACCATAACGTTGGATGCCAACCACTGATAAACCCCGCAGAAGAAGCTAGCTAGGACACCGGTAGACACTGGCAGTGAACGAATACCCATACTTGCGTCCTAAATAGTAGGCCGTTTGAGTATGTGAAAGAAGAAAGTTTAATAGTATGTGACATTTCCAATATCGAGTATACATTAAATGCTCGGATGTCATACTAATATCGGCTTTGACAAGAGCTGATCAATTCGATTTGAGGATGTGCTACTGACTATGTTTGTTTACTGTGTAACTCTGTGTTGTTTTTGTCGCACTGCTTTGCTTTGTCTTGGCCAGGTCGCAGTTGCAAATGAGAACTTGTTCTCAACTGGACCTACCTGGTTAAATAAAGGTGAAATTAAAAAAAATAAAAAATAAAATGAACGATTACCGAGAATCACTGCAATCGCGCATGACACATTCTCAATATCCAAAAATGTTTTAGCGTGTGAATTTAAAAAAAATGGTTTAAATGCCTGGTTGTTATACTAATTTTGCTTCTTCTAGTAGGATTCAATGCACACTTTTCCACATTGCAAGAGGTGGGCTGCTTGTGATCGGCCCCTAGTTATCTTCAAGAAGCTAAACAGAACTAGGCTACTTAATTGGGAAGGTGCCGAATAGCGTAGCTTCTGCAGTGGTGTTCATATGTAGGCTACATAGTTTGTTCTCCTTAAAATTATCATGAGTATTGCATCGTAGGCTACATCTCAGAAACCGGTAGTTACCATTTATTTATTTTACAAAAAATGGATTTAGGCTCTCATTGAAAAGCGTATCTTGTTTTCTTGGCCTTCATCAAGATTTTAAAACTACAGTGGCACAACAATATACAAACCCAGTCTGCTTAACTAATAACACAAGCAATTATACATGTTCATGTCTTTATTGATCAAACCGTGTAAACATTCACAGCGCAGGGTGGGGAAAAGTATGTGAACCCGTGGATTTAATAACTGGTTGACCCTCCTTTGGCAGCAATAATCTCAACCCAACGTTTCCTGTAGTTGCAAATCAGACCTGCACAACAGTCAGGAGGAATTTTGGACCATTCCTCTTTACAAAACGGTTTCAGTTCAGCAAGATTTTTGGGATGTCTTGTGTGAACCGCTTTCTTGAGGTCATGCCATAGCATCTCAAAAATTGGGTTGAGGTCTGGACTGACTGGGCCACTCCAGAAGGTGTATTTTCTTGTTGTTGATTTTATTCTGTGTTTTGGGTCGTTGTGCTGTTGCATCACCAAAATGCTGCTGAGCTTCATTTGGCAGACAGATACAATTACATTCTCCTGCAAAATGTCATGATAAACTTGGGAATTCATTTTTCCGTCAACAATAGCAAGCTGTCCAGGCCCTGAGGCAGCCCCAAGCCATGATGCTCCCTCCACCATACTTTACATTTGGGATGCAGTTTTGGATGTTGGTGTGCTGTGCCTTTTTTTTGTGTGTTCCTACCAAACAACTCAACTTTAGTTTAATCTGTCCACAGAATATTTTGCCAGTAGCCCTGTGGAACATCCAGGTGCTCTTTTGCAAACTTCAGATGTGCAGCATTGTTTTTTTTGGACAGCATTGGCTTATTCAGTTGTATCCGCCCGTGAACACCATTCTTGTTTAGTGTTTTACGTATCGTAGACTCGTCAAGAGAGATGTTAGCATGAAACTCTAGGATTCTTCTTAACCTCATTGAGCATTCTGCGCTGTGCTCTTGCAGTAATATTTGCAGGATGGCCACTCCTAGGGAGAGTAGCAACAGTGCTGAACTTTCACCATTTATAGACAATTTGTCTTAACATGGACTGATGAACATCAAGGCTTTTCGAGATACTTGTGTAACCCTTTTCAGCTTTATGCAAGTCAACAATTCTTAAACTTAGGTCTTCTGAGATCTCTTTTTTTCGAGGCATGGTTCACATCAGGCAATGCTTCTTGTGAATAGCAAACTCAAATTTTGTGAGTGCATTTTAAAATCAGGCAGGGCAGCTCTAACCAAAATATCCTATCTAGTCTCATTGGTTGGACACCAGGTTAGCTGACTCCTGACTCCAATTAGCTTTTGGAGAAGTCTAGGGGTTCACATACTTTTCCCAACCTACACTGTGACTGTTTAAATTATGTATTCAATAAAGACAGGAAAAATACACAAATTATTGTATTATTAGTTTAAGCACATTGTGTGTGTCTATAGTTGTGACTTAGAAGATCAAAAACATTTTATGACCAATTTATGCAGAAATACAGGTAATTCCAAAAGGGTTCAAATACTTTCTCTTGCCACTGAACAAAAATATAAAATGCAACAGTTTCACTGGGTTATAGTTCATATAAGGAAATCAGTCAATTTAAATACATTTATTAGGCCCTAATCTATGGATTTCACATGACTGGGCAGGGGCGCAGCCATGGGTGGGCCTGGGAGGACATAGGCCCACCCACTGGGGAGCAAGGCCCAGCCAATCAGAATACGTTTTAGGTAGGTCCTGGGCTGGCGTTGTTACACAAGGTCTTTTATTGTCCCCAGCACAAGGTGCACCTGTGTAATGATCATGCTGTTAAATCAGCTTCTTGATATGCCACACCTGTTAGGTGGATGGATTATCTTGGCAAAGGATAAATGCTCATCAACAAGGGATTAAACAAATTTGTGCACAATTTGCGAGAAATACGTTTTTTGTGTATATAGAACAATTCTGGGATCTTTTATTTTAGCTCCAATATTTTACATGTTGCGTTTATATTTGTGTTCAGTATATGTCAATTGACTGTCCTTATATTAACTGTAACTCAGTACAATGATCTGTGCTTTAGTTTATCATGTTGCTACCGTCTAGTGGTTCTGTAATTGCAATGCACATTTATCTGTGCAATAGCCTTTTGATTTGAACATAAGAAAAGTTGTGGTGTGTATACTAGACTATTTGATTTGAATTTATATATGTTTCAGCACTTTGGTTTCACTAATAAATATGTTGAAATAGAACCAAATGATCTGTTTCTGTCTTCAGTCCTTTTTCAATTAGGATAGATGCGCTACGGTATACATCGAAAGTGATAGTCTGCCTATAACCAGCTGAGTAGAACTATAACTCCATTCCTATTCTATTAAGAGTTAATTGAGTTGGACTGTGGTATTTTGGACACAGTTATTGCAGAAAAACTGCAGTTATACTGCAAACTTTTTTTTGCAAGGGTTAAGCTACCCAAGACCAAAAACACAAACAAACGGACTGCACTAAACAAGTTAAATGCCTTACCTGTGATTAAATGTTTTACACAGACAGCTACAGTGCACTCGGAAAGTATTCAGATCCCTTGGCTTTTTCCACATTGTGTTACGTTACAGCCTTATTCTAAAGTGCAATGAATACATGTTTTTACTCATCAATCTACACACAATACCCCATAATGACAAAGTGAAAACAGGTTTTTAGACATTTTTGCAAATGTATTCAAAATAAAAAACAGAAATACCCTCTGGGCCAGTAGATCAGAGTTTTACTGGCCCCTTGTACATTTTAACTGGCCCTGAAAGAAAGAATGAAAAACCTTCATAAAAATCTATTTATTGATACATTATGATTCGCCGGAACAACAAACAACTGATTTATTAATTTAATTGCATTATATCAATTCACTGCAAGCTCCTTCTGTCTGCCTCCTTGAGCCACCTCTTCACTATTGGCATGGGGTTGAAGTGCTCCAAGTCGGGACCCTCCAAGCCATTTCATATTTTTTCCAGCAAAGATTTTGGTTCCAATACAAAATGTACAACATATTTAAGGTCGAATATATATATATATATATATATATATATATATATATATTTTTTTTCTACTATTTTTTTCTAAAGTCATCTGGAGGGCCACACAAAGAGAAGGTGGGGGCCGCATACGGCTCGCGGGGCGCCAGTTGCCCATCCCTGCTCTAACTCATGACACTCAAGCAGTCGCGCTTGTGTTTACCATAATTTATTAGCAAAGTTACAGTAACATATTAGCTAGCTAGCTGAGTAACTTACCTTAGTACCTCACTGATGTAGCATGTCGGAGAGCCAACGTCTTCTCCATTTTTCTTGAGAAGAGCGACCGTTCTCTCGTAAACGGTGAAGGGGAGCTCACTCTTCACGATATGGTAAGCGGTGTTGACTAAGTTCACTAACCGCTGGATTGTGTCGTTGTTTGCCCGTTGTGTCCAGTCATTAAGTGGCCCAGCTGATGGGTTGTCCGCCACCCGCTTTGCCAGCACACATTGCAAATGTTGACGGCTCTTATCGTGTGCATCTAAACGCCTGTTTTCTGTAGTTATGGGTCCCCTTGAAAAATTGCCCCCGCCCGGTCGGCTTTTAAGGGGAATTGCCGGCAAACGAAGCAGTACAGTCGTGGCCAAAAGTTGAGAATGACACAAGTATTGGTCTCCACAAAGTTTGCTGCTTCAGTGTTCTTAGATCTTTATGTCAGTAGTTACTATGGTACACTGAAGTATAATTACAAGTATTCCATAAGTTTCAAAGGCTTTCATTGACAATGACATTAAGTTTATGCAAAGAGTCAATATTTGCAGTGTTGACCCTTCTTTTTTAAGACCTCTGCAATCCGCCCTGGCATGCTTTCAATTAACTTCTGACTGATGGCAGGCCATTCTTGCATAATCAATGCTTGGTGTTTGTCAGAAGTTGTGGGTTTTTGTTTGTCCATCCGCCTCTTGAGGATCGACCACAAGTTCTCAATGGGATTAAGGTCTGGGGAGTTTCCTGGCCATGGACCCAAAATGTCGATGTTTTGTTCCCTGAGCCACTTAGTTATCACTTTTTCCTTATGGCAAGGTGCTCCATCATGCTGGAAAAGGTATTAGTCGTCACCAAACTGTTCTTGGATGGTTGGGAGAAGTTGCTCTCGGAGGATGTGTTGGTACCATTCTTTATTCATGGCTGTGTTCCTAGGCAAAATTGTGAGTGAGCCCACTTCCTTGGCTGAGAAGCAACCCCACACATGAATGGTCTGAGGATGCTTTACTGTTGGCATGACACAGGACTGATGGTAGCGCTCACCTTGACTTGACAAGGTGTTTTCCGGATGGGCCAAACAATCGGAAAGGGGATTCATCAGAGAAAATGACTCTACCCCAGTCCTCAGCAGTCCAATACCTATACCTTTTGCAGAATATCAGTCTGTCCCTGATGTTTTTCCTGGAGAGAAGTGGCTTCTTTGCTGCCCTTCTTGACACCAGGCCATCCTCCAAAAGTCTTCGCCTCACTATGTGTACAGATGCACTCATACTTGCCTGCTGCCATTCCTGAGCACTGATGGTGCCCCGATCCCGCAGCTAAATCAACTTTAGGAGACGGTCCTGGCGCTTGCTGGACTTTCTTGGGCGCCTGACGCCTTCTTCACAACAATTGAACCTCTCTCCTTGAAGTTCTTGATGATCTGATAAATGGTTGATTTAGGTGCAATCTTACCAGCAGCAATATCCTTGCCTGTGAAGCCCTTTTTGTGCAAAGCAATGATGACGGCATGTGTTTCCCTGCAGGTAACCATGTTTGACAGAGGAAGAACAATTATTTCAAGCACCACCCTCCTTTTAAAACTTCCAGTCTGTTATTCTGACTCAATCAGCATGACAGAGTGATCTCCAGCCTTGTCCTCGTCACTCTCACCTGTGTTAACGAGACAATCACTGACATGATGGCAGCTGGTCCTTTTGTGGCCGGGCTGAAATGCAGTGGAAATGTTTTGGGGGGATTAAGTTCATTTTCATGCCAAAGAGGGACTTTGCAATTAATTGCAATTAATCTGATCACTCTTCATGACATTCTGGAGTATATGCAAATTGCCATCATCAACACTGAGGCAGCAAACTTTGTGGAGACCAATACTTGTCATTCTCAAAACATTTGGCCACGACTGTACATGCCATCAGCGTCATCGCCTTTCTCGACCCAGGTGTACTGTGTTTTCCATGACACTAGGAACCCCCTCTTTCTTTCATTAGCCTCATACTCGGTTTACATTTTTTTTAACTGACGTTAGGTGAAAATATGAAATGTTAGCTTACATTTAAGCGGGTGAGGTTGAAGGAATTGTCTGTAGCGCTCCGAGACAGGAATGTGTCAAGGCACAGATCTGTGGAAGGGTACCAAAATATTTCTTCAGCATTGGAGGTCCCCAGGAACTCAGTGGCCTACATCACTCTTAAATGGAAGAAGTTTAAAACCACCAAAACTCTTCCTAGAGTTGGCTGCCTGGCCAAACTGAGCAAACGGGGGAGAAGGGCCTTTGTCAGGGAGGTGAACAAGAACCCCATGGTCACTGACAGAACTTCCAGAAGGACAACCATCTCTGCAGCACTCCACCAATCAGGCCTTTATGGTAGAGTGGCCAGATAGAACCCACTCCTCTGTAAAAGGCACATGACAGCCCGCTTGGAGTTTGCCAAAAGGCACCGAAAGACTCTCAAGACAATGAGAAGATTCTCTGGTCTGATGAAACCAAGATTGGCCTGGATGCCAAGTATCACATCTGAAGGAAACCTTGCACCATCCCAATGGTGAAGCATGGTGGTGGAAACCTGGCACCATCCCTATGGTAAAGCATGGTGGTGGAAACCTGGCACCATCCCTATGGTGAAGCATGGTGGTGGAAACCTGGCACCATCCCTATGGTGAAGCATGGTGGTGGCAGCATCACCCCCCCCTCCCCCCTCTATCACTGGAGTGATAAATGTACAGTGTAAATATGCCTTTAGTGCGGGCAGAGATACTGGGGTGCAAATGTGCAAAAATAAAACGGTATGGGGATGAGGTAGTTGGGGTGGGTTATTTACAGATGGGCTATATACAGCTGCAATGATCGGTAAGCAGCTCTGACAGCTGATGCTTAAAGTTAATGAAGGAGATAGGAATCTCCAGCTTCAAGGTGACCAGTGAAATATACCTGCTGGAGTGCAGGCTACGGGTGGGTGTTGCTATGGAGACCAGTGAGCTAAGGCAGCAGGGATTTACCTAGCAAGGACTTATAGAAGACCTGGAACCAGTGGGTTTGGCAACGAATATGTAGTGAGGGCCAGCCAACGAGAGCATACAGGTCGCAGTGGTGTGTAGTATATGGGGCTTGGTGACAAAACGGATGGCACTGTGATAGACTACATCCAATTTGCTGAAGAAAGTGTTGGAGGCTATTTTGTCAATTACATCGCCGAAATCAAGGAACGGTAGGATAGTCATTTTTATGAGGGCATGTTTGGCAGCATGAGTGAAAGAGGCTTTGTTGCGAAATATATTTAATTTTGGATTGATGTTTAATGTGAGTCTGGAAGGAGAGTTTACAATCTAACCAGACACCTAGGTATTTGTAGGTGTCCACATATTCTAAGTCAGACCCGTCCAGAGTAGTGATGCTAGTCAGGCAGGCTGGTGCGAGCAGCGATCCTGCTGTGGGGATGTTTTTCAGTGGCAGGGACTGGGAGACTTGTCAGGATCGAGGGAAAGATAGCCTTGACAGCGCAGGAGTCAAGAACAATTTGCTGAATGTCCTTGAGTTGCCCAGCCAGAGCCCAGACTTGAACCCAATCGAACACCTCTGGAGAGGCCTGAAAATAGCTGTGCAGGAACACTCCCCATCCAGCCTGATAGAGCTTGAGGGGATCTGCTGAGAAGAATTACAGGTATGCCAAGTGTTACAAAGTGAAAATGTAGAGTTTCCATCAACCTCAAGTGCAATGTAGATATCATAGAATGCTGCAGTTTGCGGTATTGTAGTGGGTGAAACCATTCACTTCAGAAAAAGGGGTGGTATAAATAAAGTTTCCTTACGTTATGTGTTACTGAATTCATAAGAATATTTGCTGCCATTGTAGTAAGGTTGGTAATACGAGAGGTTGTCAGACTTACCATTTTTGTACTATTTTCTTTGAAAGAACAACTAATGGGTTTTGATTGCTTCTCCCCTATTTGGGAAGTTGGTCTGCCTGCTCCTCAGTCCTAGAGAGATATTCTGAGAGTAGGTTCGTGTCTCCTTCCTCTGTATATACAAAAAATGTTTAAAACTGTATAACACAATAGTGTTTTTGGAAAACGGGCATTTATTAAACTTAAAATAATAAATAAGGCTATAACGTAACAAAAAATGTGAAAAGTCAAGGGGACTTGCACTGTATGTGTAGCCTACTTGGACACAGCGTCCCCACATTTCCCACTCCGAATAGCCTGAAACCTCCATTTCCCTGTATGGATGCATTGTAACAATGTATAGTGTACATATTCAGCCATACTATGCAATGTCTTTTTATAGCTTTTTGCACTCCAGACTTCTTGTATTTTTATACTTTTTCATACTGCTGCACTATGTATCTGTTTTTTGTGTATTTTCGTTTTGGCATTTTGCACCTGTAGGCCTACTGTGTTTTTTCGTAGCTGCTTGACGAAGAAATTTCCCCTCGGGGGTCAATGAAGTACCTATCTATCTATTGCCAACCATAGCTCGGGATTTTGGACCTGGCTCCATGTACACTGAACACTGCAGCTTTTCGTTATGTTTTGTTATTTCTTTAATACAAAAATAAATAATCGACCAAGTTGCCGCTTTTACAATGGGGGTCAATATGAAATAATGTTGGAAACGCATTGGGTTTAACGGTCGTCTTGCGCCGAATTGCTTGTTTTTTACACTTATGTTTTGTATGTTTTTTTGTGTCAGTTTGGAGGATGATGTCTCGATTTCGAGAATGTACAACTAATTTATAATGTTTTCTCATTGCCTTCTCAAACCCTGGTCCGTTTGGTTTGGCAAACGTTCCCGGTAGTCTTTCTGGGTTTAGAAAATGTGGTATAAGCTTCAAAACAGTTCCAAAACAATGACTGAAAACATATACGCATGAATAAAAATCTGATTCTAGTTGACCCTACCTTGAACCATGAAGGCAAGGTGTACCATCCATATTGTCAAGGACCAGCATACGTCTTTAGAGGACTGCATGGCGTCTTTCGTATCCCGTAACGAGCAGCAACACACGATTTCCTGGATTGGTTGGTATTCTGTACTGTCAGATCCCCACCTATATGGATAAACGTTTCTCAATGTCATACAACACTCCTTCCGTGGCCTCCAACTGCTCTTAAATGCTAGTAAAACTAAATGCATGCTCTTCAATTGAACGTTGCACGCACCCGCCCACCGGACAATCATCACTACTCTCGATGAGTCTGATTTAAAATACGTGGACACCTACAAATACCTAGGCGTCTGTTTAGACTGTAAACTCATCTTCCAGACTCACATTAACAATCTCCAATCCAAAATTTAATCTGGAATCGCCTTATCTCAGCTCGCTGGTCACTGTAGCAACACCCACCCGTAGCATGCGCTCCAGCAGGTATATCTCACTGGTCATCCCCAAAGCCAACATCCCCTTTGGCCTCCATTCCTTCCAGTTCTCTGCTGCCAATGACTGGAACGAATTGCAAAAATCCTTGAAGCTAGAGGTTCCTATCTCCCTCACTAACTTTAAGCATCAGCTGTCAAAGCTGCTTATCGATCACTGCACCTGTATATAGCCCTTCTGTAAATAGCCCACACTACTACCTCATCCCCATATTTATTTTATTTCATTTTGCACTCCAGTATCTCTATTTGCACATCATCATTTGCACATCCATCATTCCAGTGTTAATGCTAATCTGTAATTTATTTCACCACTATGGCCTATTTATTGTCTAACCTTACTGCATTTTGCACTACATTTGCACACTGTATATAGATTTTCTATTGTGTTATTGACTGTACATTTGTTTACTTCCCGTGTGTAACTCTGTTGTTTTTTTGTCGCACTGCTTTGCTTTGTCTTGGCCAGGTCACAGTTGTAAATGAGAACTTGTTATCAACTGACCTACCTGGTTAAATAAAGGTGAAAAAAAAAAAAAGTAACCCCATAACACAAACCCATACAAACACTACCCAATTCATGTTTATGCCATGCTTACTGTAAATTAAAATAGCTTGGCAATCAGGTTGTAATTATTTTTGCTAATTTACCTTCACCTTGTGCAGAGCTAGGGGTTGGAAACATGCAGGTGGAATCAGATTATGTACCACCTACAACAAAACACCCAACAATATACAATTTAACCACCCCACTATTTGTATTGATTTCTAAAAGACTGGCTAGCTTAGCACCTAGCATAGTCATTTAAATATTGTCAGCGTCACTAAATTGGCAGCAAGTTTGCTAGCCAGCTGAGAAACAACTAAACAACCAGACAATTTATACACATTCATCATTACTACCAACACACCAAATTTTTTGTATAGGAGTTTTTTCCGGGCAAGGGTAGAATAGATGGCTACCAGATTGAGTTACTTTTATTTGCTAACGTTAGCTAGTTTATGTTAGCTAATGTTAATCAAAGATATAACAAACAGACAAACATGTTTACTCTGCTGAAGGTAGCTACAGTGACTATCATGGCATAGGCAAAATTGATTGACAGTGTCTCCAAAAGATAGCTAGCTATATGATTTAGCTGATGGCGTTCAGAGTTCAATACAGGACTGTAACGTTAGCCAATTGACCTAGTCCAGTTAACGTTACGTTACCGCTAATCAAGAATCTTCCGCTTTGTTGTGAAGGGAGAAAGCGATGGTATCGCATCACTTCTCAGCTGTCGTCTAAATGGATTCGCAATCCATTCAGCCTGAAAATCCCTCTGATAATCTTTAGTCATCGTAAGCATCATTCTTGATAGCCACAAACCACTGGCAGCATCGGGGTACATTTCTGGTAGGTAGAAACTGTGAAAGATAAATGTTCACGCTTGTTTGTAATTAGCACAGACAGACAGAACACCACACGGGCATGATGACAAGCGTTAGTGAAAAACAAACCAAGCACAGAAAGACAGAACACCACACAGGCATGATGACAAACGTTAGTGAAAAACAAACCTTTACAAAAAAAATGCCCAGAGAAGTTCTGAGATTACTGTTTGTTGGTCATTCGAAATAAACAACACCAATAACCAAATTTGTGGGCATATCCCATCTACTTAGTGGAGCGGTATCTGCATTCGCTATGAATGCTGGACTTTGATTCACTATGAGCAGACGAATACACATGATGTCGAATCTTCACGAAGGAAATTAAAATAATATTGATGTTTATGACAAAAACGTAATGTTGTTAATATAGTAATGACTATATGCCGTGGCAGAGCCAGGGTGAAATTCCCCTTTAAAACCAAGATATGGCCACTATGCAGGGTTCTCCCCAAATAAGAGGCTGCGCCACCATGTAAAAATTCAGAGCAAATGAAATGGATACTTAGTAATGATAGAGTAGTTGCACTATATATACAGTACAAAAGAATGTGGACACCCCTTCAAATTAATGGATTCTGATATTTCAGCCACACCCGTTGCTGACAAGTGTATAAAATCGCTCACACCGCCATGCAATCTCCATAGACAAACATTGGCAGTAGAATGGCCTTACTGAAGAGCTCAGTTACTTTCAACGTGACACCATCATTTTTTTTATTTAACCTTTATTTAACTAGGCAAGTCAGTTAAGAACAAATTCTTATTTACAATGACGGCCTACCCCCGGCCAAACCCGGACGACGCTGGGCCAATTGTGCGCCGCCCTATGGGACTCCCAATAACGTCCGGAATGTGATACAGCCTGGATCATAGGATGCCTCCTTTCCAACAAGTCAGTCTGTAAAATTTCTGTCCTGCTAGAGCTGCCCCTTTCAACTGTAAGTGTTGTTATTGTGAAGTGGAAACGTCTAGGAGCAACAACGGCTCAGCCGCAAAGTGGTAGGCCACACAAGCACACAGAACGGGACCGCCAAGTACTGAAGTTCGTAAAAATCGTCTGTCCTTGGTTGCAACACTCACTACTGAGTTCCAAACTGTCTCTGGAAGCAACGTCAGTACAAGAACTGTTTATTGGGAGCTTTTATGAAATGGGTTTCGATGGCCAAGCAGCCGCACACAAGTCTAAGATCACCATGCGCAATGCCAAGTGACGGCTGGAGGGGTGTAATGCTCGCCATCATTGTACTCTAGAACAGTGGAAACGCTGGACGAATGGAGGAATGGACGAATCTGGGTTTGTCTGATGCCAGGAGAACGCTACCTGCCCGAATGCATAGTGCCTACTGTAAAGTTTGGTGGAGGAGGAATAATAGTCTGGGTCTGTTTTTTATGTTTAGAGCTAGAAAAAATCTAGTGTAAAGCCTTCCCAGAAGAGTGGAGGAGGATTTTATAGAGCAAAGAGGGGACCAACTCCATATTAATGCCCATGATTTTGGAATGAGATGTTCGATGAGCCGGTGTCCACATACTTTTGGTCATGTAGTGCATCTTTGATCGCCAATGACATTGTTGTGAATTTTGAAACAGGCCGTTCATAAATTCTGAACATCATGTTCCTTAATTAATTCAGCGCATTTCAACAGTAGGCTATATCCACACAGAGCGCACTCAGGACACACAGAGCACACTCAGGACACACAGAGCGCACTCAGGACACACAGAGCGCACTCAGGACACACAGAGCGCACCCCAAGTATATTAGAATCATACAAACTTTAACGGCAGTCAAACAAAAGTAAAATGGCCAAAGTTGCTAAGCTTGCTAGATAACCTCTTTCAGCGAATGACAGAAAATCGGAGTCATTCCTAATATGTGGTGCTTTTGGGACCTCATAACGTTTGGGAAAATAAGTATTTAAAATATATATATTAAAATCAGTTTTTGTATTCTATCAGAAAAATAACAAGTTTGACTTTCAGAAAAAACTATTGGTCAAGCTCAGGCACTTACATTTTATTAGGTGCATTTTCCAACCTGTTAGGTGCATAATCCTAAAAGGGTGGAATCTAACAGGAGGGACATTTGGAGCCATAGCTCTGTGAGTGAGCAAGGTCTAGATAGCATAATGGCGAACACTTGAACAGGATTTTAACTTTTCTATCTAATGTATTTTAGCATTTAGAAATGTGGTTAATTTTCTCTATAATTTACCCTAACAGGGTGGACATTTATGAATGGGACTCAGGATCTCGTCACGCTATCTCTGTGCATTCATATTGCCATTGATAAAATGCAATTGTGGCATAAGCTACGTCAGGCATAAGCTACGTTATGCCTGTAGCTTATGCCTGCCCATACCATAACCCCACCGCCACCATGGGGCACTCTGTTCACAATGTTGACATCAGCAAAACGCTCACCCACACGAAGCCATACACGCACCGTACAGTTGAAACCAGGATTAATCCGTGAAGCGCACACTTCTCTAGCGTGCCAGTGGCCATCAAAGGTGAGCATTTGCCCACTGAAGTCAGTAACGGCGCCGAACTGCAGTCAGGTCAAGACCCTGGTGAGGACAATGAGCACGCAGATGAGCTTCCCTGAGACAGTTTTTGCAGAAATCCATTGGTTGTGCAAACCCATAGTTTCATCAACTGTCAGGGCTGCTTTTCTCAGACGATCCCGCAGGTGAATAAGCTGGAAGTAGTTGATGTAGGGTGGCTTCTGTCAAACTGTATTTCATACCTTGTGATTTGTAAGGGGGGCGTGTCCGGGGATAATTCAATTAGGTAATTCAATTAGGTAGCCAAGTAGTCGCCATGTGTTGTATGTAAACACCCTTGTATGTATTCCCTCCATCACAACACTGCTGCCCAGTGATAGAGCTTGTGATCTCCATGCAGCACCGCAGCACCACAGCACCATGCGCCTTCGGAAAATCAACTCTCAGCCTCAGAAGATGCCCTTCTGAAGGCATGCAGCTATAGAGTCATTATGCCTTTTTGCCTACTAGCCAAATAAAGTGCAGAGCATGCATGATGCATTCAACTCGTCATTCCAACATATTTTAACCTTTAATTCATCCTTCATTCAGTATTGATGCCCATGAGTCCGATGAAAATTCCAGACCACTGGCAAACTACCTAGGACAGGTCGTCCCACCAAAGTCAGCCCAAGAGCTGACCGAAAGATGCTCATAGAAGTCTCTAAGAACCCCAGGGTAGCATCAAGGGATCTACAGGCCTCTCTTGCCACAATGAATGTCGAAGTGCATGGGTACACTGTCAGAAAGAGACTGCACAAACTTGGCCTACATGGGAGGTCAGGAAGGAAGAAGCCTCTGCTCTCAAAATAGAATATACAGATATTGGCGCCGCCCTGTGTGGTCGACTGTTAAGCAGCTCCCATTGTTTGTGCGTTAATTGTTGTTTTAGTATGTTTTTCGTGAGTTTTTTTGCAACAGTTGAACTATAATAGTTAAGGATTATGGAGTGCTACTGTTTTACGAAGGTTTTAGCAGTCCTTTTTATCACTGAGGCAATTTTTAGTTTTCTCAGGGCATAACGTACACGCGAGTCCTCAATTATTTACAACCGAGTCCAGCTCCTGGATTTAGCTCACTCAGCACTGCTGCACCCCAGGGAAAAGTTTGATATTTCGGACGATTTAAAAAGATGACGGAGTGGATGCAGGGCGGGATTGAAGTGTAAAGCAAAGCTTAGGAAATACAAGCCGGCTATACCGCCTATCATTATTGGCAACGTGAGAGGCCCTGCTGAATGAGAAGAAGAGGGCCTTCAAGGAGGGGGACAGGGACAAATTGAAATGCGTCCAGAGGGAGCTGAAGTTGCGGATTGCTGAGAGGAAGAGAGGGTATAAGGAGAAGATAGAGGACAAGCTGAGGCAGAGCCAGGTAAGAGAGGTGTGAGATATATGAGAAACATCACTGGCTTCAAAAAGTCAAACAGTGGGCAGACGGAGGGGACCCAGGCAGAGCCAATGAGATGAACCAGGTTTTTTAACAGGTTCGATACTGGCCCTGTCCACCTTCCCTCCAGCTCCCCAGGCCACACACCCTCACGGCTGTCCCACCCCCACAACACCTCTATTGAGACAATCAGCGACCCCCTCCCCCCCTCCGCCCCCTCTCCCTCTGGACTGATCCTCAACACCCCCCTTCCCCCCACCTCCCTACCTGGGCTGGCTTTCACCACCAACCAAGTGAAGAGAGAGCTGGAGAGACTACATCAGTGGAAAGCGGCGGGCCCTGATGGCATCAGCCCAAGGGTGCTTAGGGTCTGTGCTGACCAACTGTGTGGAATACTCCAGCTTCGCTTCAACCTTAGCCTGAGCCTAGAAAGGGTCCCTGTGCTGTGGAAAACATCCTGCCTCGTCCCAGTGCCCAAGAAGGCGCACCCCACTGTCCTGAATGACTTCAGACCTGTAGCGCTAACATCCCACATCATCAAGACCCTGGAAATGTTAGTCCTTGCTCACCTCAGACCCCTGGTGTGTACATCACTGGACCCCCTGCAGTTTGCATATCAGTGCAACATTGGGGTGGATGATGCAATCATCTACCTTCTGCAGAGGGCCTACTCTCACCTGGACAACGCAGGTTGCACTGTGAGGGTTATGTTTTTTTTTATTTCTCCAGTGCCTTCAACACCATTCAGCCCCTGCTACTGGGTGAGAAGATGAAGAGGATGAAAGTGGAAGCACCCTTAGTCTCCTGGGTCACGGACTACCTGACCGGTAGGCCACAATTTGTGCGACTACAGAGCTGTGTGTCAGAACGGGCAGTGAGCAACACAGGGGCCCCCCATGGAATGGTCCTGTTCCCCTTCCTGTTCACTCTCTATACCTCGGACTTCAGATATAACTCTGAAACATGCCACCTACAGAAGTTCTCAGATGACTCAGCAATTGTAGGGTGCATCAGGGGTGGGCAGGAGGAGGAGTACAGAAGCACAATCAATGACTTTGTGTTGTGGTGTGAGCAGAACCACCTTGTTGAAAAGTGTGGAAAAAGTCAAGGGGTCTGAATACTTTCCAATTGCACTGTTTATGGAGGGTGTACTGTGTATGATTGTTTTTTTTAAACTTTTGTTTTCCAAATCTTTCCTTGAGACAAAAAAAAGAAAGAAGAGAAGGTTGTTGGGGAGAGATCACATGTTCTTAACCGAAGCTCTCAGATGGGCAGCATGTATGAGACATGTATGCGGGGGTATTTTGACATGCATAAGAGAGAGATGTGCTTTGATAACGCAACCTATGGATTGCAAAACGTTGAATTTGTTGTGAAACGTTTTGCAACAGAAACCATTTACTCCAACGAAAACAAGTTTCTATTTGATAAATTCAGCTAGGTCCCTCCCCGTTTGGTTCCGTTTGGTTCTTAAACGGTAAATGGTTTCCATTGTAAGACGTAATGAATACACCCCAGAATGTGTCCAATAGAAACTCTTATTTTAGATACAAAACACACCAGCTAGGAACCAACCAGGTCAACTCAATAGTGAACTGGGGTGTATTCATTGCGCCGATTCTTTTGCAAAACATTTCTTAAACGGAAGCAAATGGAACAAAACAGGGCGGGACCTACCTGAATTTGTCCAATAGAAATTATCTTTTTATTTGCGAAACTGAACGTTTTGCAACTGTTTGGACTAATGATTACACCCCTGAAGAAGTGTAATGCTGAGCTTCAAAGTGGCAAGATTGAAGAAAAAAAAACATTAATCACCACTTTGGTATTTAAAGTATCAGAACCACTCCATGTAAATGTGCTATGTAGAACAATTCTAAATGTGACTCATGAGTTGAGTATCTGAGGAAACTGCACACCCTTTCATAATTTCCTGTCATCACGATGGAAAACTTTATGTTGAGGTTATTAGTTTATAGGAGGGGTGGCAACCGGAAGTGGTTTGTCATTTTTGGTCAAGATATAGAGGGTTTGGCTTTCCGTTATTTTGAGTGTCTACAGTGAGTTCCTGGGAGGGATAGAATAACAATCATCATGGGATTAGAACTAGATCAGACTTGTTTTATACAGGGCATTAAAAGCTGGATTGAGAAAGTGATCAAACAAGTAGCCTAAATCAATCACAGGAAGAACATACATGATGAATTCCTGACAAATGCAGCGAAAGTCTCCGGACTTATAAAGCAACATTTGTTTATTGCATGATATCATTCACTTCTTGTTTTACTGTCACACAAGAATAGGCCTACGGTAAGTCAATATATACTGAACAAAAATATAAATGTAACATGCAAGAATTTCTAAGATTTTGTTGAGTTACAGTTCATATAAGGAAACCAGTCAATTGAAATAAATGAATTAGGACCTAATCTATGGATTTCACATGACTGCGCAGGGGTGCAGCCATGGGTGGGCCTGGGAGGGCATAGGTCCACCCACTTGGGAGCCAGGCCGACCCACTGGGGAGCCAGGCCCAGCCAATCAGAATGAGTTTTTCCCACAAAAGGGCTTTATTACAGACAGCACTTTTCTCTCTATGTGTATTTTTACCTTGAGAATAGCATGCTATCACCTGCTATTCCCCATATTCTTACCTTGACTTAATTGCCTAATAATTCCACCAACTTTAAGCAAGAAGAGACCTCGCAGGGATGGGGACTCTCGAATGTCTTAATTATAGGCTACCCGGACTTTCTCTGATTCCTATTTCTATCATGTTAAAAATTAGCCATTATCAGTATCGGCAATCAATTGACCTAATAACAACACAGTGGAGGGTCCTCAGAGGAGGAAGGGGAGGACCATACTCCTCAGTGAATTTCATGAGAATAAAAATAGTTAAACATTAAAACATTTACCTTTTTAGATAATACTATATATACGAAATATATTCAAAAACACAGTGTTTTGCAATGAAGGTCTACGGTAGCCTCAACAGCACTCTCTGGAGTAGTACCATGACGTAGCCGGAGGACAACTAGTTTCTGTCCTCTGGGTACATTGACTTCAATACAAAACCTAGGAGGCTCATGGTTCTCACCCTCTTCCATAGACTTACACAGTAATTAAGACAACTTCTGGAGGACGTCCTCCAACCTATCAGAGCTCTTGCAGCATGAACTGACATGTTGTCCACACAATTAAATAATCAGATAATTAATCTAGTACTGAAAGCATAAGCATGTCTGTCTCACTACTATCTGTAAATGAAATGTATTTTGTTATGAGAACTTATAGTAGCCCATCTTTTGATTATAGCTAGCTTAATTTCAGTCAACTGCTCCTGCTGAGGTCAGGCTCTGTTCAACGTTAGCTTCTAACATCATCCTTCTAGCCAGCTAGTTATACAGTAGCTTGCTACCTGGCTAATAGCCAGAGCCCTTGAGCTACCTATTTAGCTATCGAACTGAAATATCAGCGACTATTTACAAGTTGTTCTCATTCTCAGAGAGTATGGGGGATGACTGTTGACGGCAGGAGTCGAGGAATGTCAAAAAATGCCCACTGTCAGCGGCGTTTCTCTGGCACTTGCCACTGTAGGTTTGGGCTGAGGTAGTTCGTTTCACCTCTCGGCCTATGTCTTGGGTGGAGTTTCCCGTTGGACAGAGTGGGTGGTGTCATTCCAGTACTTTAATTTCAGAGTGCCAAATTCAAGTACTTTAACCACCTTGTGCGAACCCTGCTCTTGGAGCGGATCCTTCAGGATTTTGACAATGAAGCCCTTCATCTACTTCCCCAAACTCCTATGAACTCGTGGATACCATTTGTCTCTGTGTGCAGTTTGGAGGAAGTTGCTAACTAGCGTCATGCTGCCAAACATGCCCTTGTAAAACTGACTATCCTACCGATCCTTGATTTCGGCGATGTCATTTACAAACTAGCCTCCAACACTCTACTTAGCAAATTGGATGTAGTCTATCACAGTGCCATCCGTTTTGTCACCAAAGCCCCATACACTACCCACCACTGCGACCTGTATGCTCTCGTTGGCTGGCCTTCATTATATATTCGTCGCCAAACCCACTGGCTCCAGGTCATCTACAAGTCTTTGTTAGGTAAATCCCCGCCCTATCTCAGCTCACTGGTCACTATAGCAACACCCACCCGTAGCATGCGCTCCAGCAGGTATATCTCACTGGTCACCCCCAAAGCCAACACCTCCTTTGGCCGCCATTCCTTCCAGTTCGCTGCTGCCAATGACTGGAACGAATTGCAAAAATCATTGAAGCTAGAGGTTCCTATCTCCCTCAATAACTTGAAGCATCAGTTGTCAAAGCTGCTTATCGATCACTGCACCTGTATATAGCCCTTCTGTAAATAGCCCACACTACTACCTCATCCCCATATTTATTTTTGTTTATTTTCACTAATCTTGCACTCCAGTATCTCTATTTGCACATCATAATTTGCACATCCTTCATTCCTGTGTTAATGATGATAATTCTGTAATTTATTTCACCACTATAGTCTATTTATTGTCCTACCTCCTAACCTTACTGCATTTTTGCACTACATTTTGATAGATAGATAGATAGATAGATAGATAGATAGATAGATAGATAGGTACTTTATTGATCCCCCGGGGGGGAAATTTCATTATCAAGCAGCTACAACAAAAACACAGGGCAGGTGCAAAATGCCACAACGAAAGTACACAAAAGACAGATACACGGTACATGATACATAGAGCGGCAGTATGAAAAAGTATAGAAATACAGGATATCTGGAGTGCAAAAAAAAGCTATAAAAGGACATTGCATAGTATGAGTGGTTGGCTGAATATGTACACTATACATTGGTGGATGTTGGATGGTTAACTATACTATACAGGTTGATGGCAGAGAAATACTTCAGTAGCTAATGCGTATGATATGAGCGAGGGTAATAATAGTTTACTTAATAGACAGACTGGGTAAATGAACAGGTAAGTGAAAATTTTGCATGGTTAAATTAGCTGTACAGTTAGGTATACAGTTATATTTACAGATGAGTGAATACTTGCATGTTTACACAAACTGTACAGGTAAATGACAGGAAGAGATACTTTAATAGCTAAATGTGTGTATGATATCATTGGGGTAATAATAGTAATTCCCTTAAAATACAGTCCTTAGTGCGCAGGGTTTAATTACAGACAACTGCACTTATTGCACATTTGATATACTAAAAGCAATGAGAAAAGGTGCAACTGGCAGGATACTAATATGCATTCCTGAGTGAATGCCTAGGTCCAATAATTACTTACAATATTGCATGTGATATAATATAACAACTGTACATGGGTATGTATATACAGACCTGTATGAATAAGTAGGTCCTGAGTGGATGAGTGCTGACGGAACAGAGTTACTCACGGATGGATGCATAATTGTTAAACTAGGTCCTAGCACCCCAACAGTTCCAGATCTATGTTGCCGACGGCACGGCACCCCGGTGAGGCATTATATAGTCTCATAGCCGCCGGCAGGAAGGACCTCCTGTAGCGCTCTCTGGCACACCGTGGTGGGATCAGTCTGTGACTGAAAGAGCTCCTCTGCGTCATAACCATAGCGTGCAGAGGGTGGGTGACGTTGTCCATGATGGCCAGCAGTTTGGCCAGGATCCGTCTCTCCGCCACCTCCTCTAGAGTGTCAAGGCTCATCCCCAGGACAGAGCTAGCCTTCCTGATCAGCTTATTTACCCGAGAAGCATCACCGGCTTTGATGTTTGCTCCCCAGCACACCACTGCAAAAAAGATGGCACTGGCCACCACAGACTGGTAGAAGGTATGCAGTAGTTTACTGCACACGTTGAAGGACCTGAGCCTCCTCAGAAAGTAGAGTCGGCTCTGGCCCTTTTTGTACAGGGCCCCGGTGTTACCAGCCCATTCCAGTCTGTTGTCCATATGGACACCCAAGAACTTGTATGACTCAACCATTTCCACATCCATCCCCTTTATAGGGACTGCAGTCAGTTGTGCCTTGGTTCTCCTGAAGTCCACCACCATCTCCTTAGTTTTGCTGATGTTGAGCTTAAGGTGGTTCTGCTCACACCACAACACAAAGTCACTGATTGTGCTCCTGTACTCCTCCTCCTGCCCAACCCTGATGCACCCTACAATAGCAGAGTCATCTGAGAACTTCTGTAGGTGGCATGTCTCAGAGTTATATCTGAAGTCTGAGGTGTAGAGGGTGAACAGGTAACTGCCCGTTCTGACACACAGCTCTGTAGTCGCACAAATTGTGGCCTACCGGTCAGGTAGTCCGTGACCCAGGAGACTAAGGGTGCTTCCACTTCCATCCTCCTCATCTTCTCACCCAGTAGCAGGGGCTGAATGGTATTGAAGGCACTGGAGAAGTCAAAAAACATGACCCTCACAGTGCAACCTGCGTTGTCCAGGTGAGAGTAGGCCCTCTGCAGAAGGTAGATGATTGCATCATCCACCCCGATGTTGCGCTGGTATGCAAACTGCAGGGGGTCCATTGATGAACACACCAGGGGTCTGAGGTGAGCGAGGACTAACCTTTCCAGGGTCTTCATGATGTGGGATGTTAGCGCTACAGGTCTGAAGTCATTCAGGACAGTGGGGTGTGCCTTCTTGGGCACTGGGACGAGGCAGGATGTTTTCCACAGCACAGGGACCCTTTCTAGGCTCAGGCTAAGGTTGAAAAGACGCTGGAGTATTCCACACAGTTGGTCAGCACAGACCCTCAGCACCCTTGGGCTGATGCCATCAGGGCCCGCCGCTTTCCACTGGTGTAGTCTCTCCAGCTCTCTCTTCACTTGGTTGGTGGTGAAAGCCAGCCCAGGTAGGGAGGTGGGGGGAAGGGGGGTGTTGAGGATCAGTCCAGGGGGGGCAGGGGCGGAGGTGGGGTCACTGATTGTCTCAGCAGAGGTGCTGTGAGCAAAGTGGGGGTGGGATAGCTGTGAGGGTGTGTGGTCTGGGGAGCTGGAGGGGAGGTGGACAGGGCCAGTATCGAACCTGTTAAAAAATTGGTTCAGCTCATTGGCTCTGTCCTGGGTCCCCTCCGTCTGCCCACTGTTTGACTTTTTGAAGCCAGTGATATTTCTCATACCCTTCCACACCTCTCTCACCTGGCTCTGCCTCAGCTTGTCCTCCATCTTCTCCTTATACACTCTCTTCCCCTCAGCAATCCGCAACTTCAGCTCCCTCTGGACGCATTTCAATTTGTCCTTGTCCTTCTCCTTGAAGGCCCTCTTCTTCTCATTCAGCAGGGCCTTCAGGTCGCTGGTGACCCAGGGTTTATTGTTTGGGAAACAGCGTACCTTCCTGGTGGGTACAGTGTTGTCTACACAAAAATTAATATAGTCTGTTATGCAGTCAGTGAGTCCATCGATGTCCTCCCCATGAGCCTCACAGAACACATCCCAGTCTGTTGTTTCAAAGCAGTCCTGTAGGGCCTCATTCGCCTCCGGGGACCATCTCCTAATAGTCCTGGTGGTTGCAGGCTGCTGTTGGACCATAGGCCTGTAGAGTGGGGTGAGGTGGACAAGGTTGTGATCTGATCTGCCGAGGGGAGGGAGTGCAGTGGAGTTGTATGCATCCTTCACATTAGCATATAACAAGTCCAGAGTTTTATTATTCCTGGTTGGGCACTTCACGAACTGTTTGAACGTGGGCAGCGTTGAAGAGAGAGATGCATGGTTAAAATCCCCCGAAATTGCAAAGAAAGCACTGGGATGCGCTGTCTGTAACCTCGCGATAACAGAGTGGATGACGTCACACGCTGCGTTTGCGTCAGCAGAGGGCGGGATGTAAACAATAACAGCAATGGCCGCCGTGAATTCCCTAGGTAGATAGTAGGGTCTCAGGCTAACGGCTAGCAGTTCAATGTCCGGGCTACAAAACTTTTCCTTAAGAGTAATATGTTTGGGATGACACCATCTGTTGTTAACTAATAAAGCCAGCCCACCACCCTTACTCTTACCGGAAGAGACGCGATCCCTGTCCGCTGTGATGGTCTGGAAACCGTCGATAGTGACGTTCTGTATGGGGATGTTATCGTTCAGCCAAGTCTCAGTAAAACACATTAGGCTAGCTTCCCGATAAATCCTTTGTCCACGAACAAGTCCCGCCAACTCATCCATCTTGTTATGTAGACACCTCACATTGCCCATAATAATAGACGGTATAACCGGCTTGTACTTGAACCTCCTCCGCTTTGCCTTACATTTCAATCCCGCCCTGCGTCCACGGCGTCGTCTTTTCAATTCGTCCGGAATATCAAACTTTTCCCTGGGGAGCAGCAGCGCTGCGTGGGCTAAATCCAGGAGCTGGGCTCGGTTGTAAACAATAACAGTTGACGACTCCTGTCGACGTTCAGCTGCGATAAAATCCATAAACTCCATAATCCTGAACTGTTATAGTTCGACTGTAGCAAAATAAAAAATAAAACTAAAGAAAATAGACGAAAGAAAACGAACTAAAACAACAATTAATGCACGAACAACGGGACAACGGGAGCTGCTTAAAAGGCGACCACTCAGGGCGGCGCCAAACTAGAACACTCTGTATATAGATTTTCTATTGTGTTTTTGACTGTTTGTTTAATGTGTAACTCTGTGTTGTTTTTTGTCGCACTGCTTTGCTTTGTCTTGGCCAGGTCGCAGTTGCAAATGAGAACTTGTTCTCAACTGACCTACCTGGTTAAATAAAGGTGAAATAAAATAAAAATAAAAAAATGACTGGAAGTCTATGGTAACTGCTAGGTACCATAAACTTCATCATTGCGCTAATGCTAGTTAGCATAAGCACGCAAAACTACCTCAATGCCCTTCGTACTAGATGCAGATTTTTTTTTTCTCATGAGTTCATCAATCTAAATAAAGGGAGGCTCAATGCCAAAATCCCTAAGTATTCCATTAAATTAGATCAGAGGCCCAGAGCAATTTCAGCAATTTATCAGACTCATCTGAGATGGCTAAAGAACCAAGGACTGCATACTGTTACAATAACTATGGATACTAGTTCAGTATCAAGAGTAATCAATGGACAAAGACAAACGACATCGGTTCATGTGTCCTGTCCCCCTTCCTGTTCACCCTCTACACTTCGGACTTCAGATATAACTCTGCCACCTACAGAAGTTCTCGGATGACTCTGCAATTGTAGGGTGCATCAGGGGTGGGTAGGAGGAGGAGTACAGTTGCACAATCAATGACTTTGTGGTGTGGTGTGGTGTGAGCAGAACCACCTTCAGCTCAACATCAGCAAAACAAAGGAGATGGTGGTTGATTTCAGGAGAACCAACTGACTGCAGTCCCTATACAGGGGATGAATGTGGAAATGGTTGGGTCATACAAGTCACTGGGTGTCCATATGGACAACAGGCTGGAATGGGCTGGTAACACCGGGGCTCTGTACAAAAAGGGCCAGAGCCGACTTTCCCAAGGAGGCTCTGGCCACCTTCAACGTGTGCAGTAAACTACTGCATACCTTCTACCAATCTGTGGTGGTGCTGGGGCGCCAACATTAAGGCCGGTGATGCTTCTCCGGTAAATATGCTGATCAGGAAGGCTAGCTCTGTTCTGGGGATTAGCCTTGACACTCTAGAGGTGGCGGCGGAGAGACGGATCCTGGCCAAACTGCTGGCCATCGTCACCCACCTTCTGCATGCCATGGTTATGATGCAGAGGCGCACCTTCAGTCACAGACTGATCCCACCACGGTGTGCCAGAGAGCGCTACAGGAGGTCCTTCCTGCCGACGGCTATTAGACTATTTAATGCCTCACCAGGGTGCCATGTCGTCGGCAACATAGACCTGGAACTGTTGGGGTGTTAGGACCTAGTTTAACAATTATGCATCCATCCATGAGTAACTCTGGTCTGTAATCTCTCAGGACTTATTTATTAATTCAGGACTGTATATACATACTCATGTACAGTTGTTAAATCATATCACGTGCAATATTGTAAGTAATTCTTGGACTTAACTTACGTAGTCATTCACTCAGGAATGCATATTAGTATCCTGACAGTTGTATCTTTTTTCATTGCTTTTAGTATATTGGATGTGCAATACGTGCATTTATCTGTAATTAAACCCTGCACTAAGGACTGTATTTTAAGGGTATTACTATTATTACCCTCAATTATATCAAACACACATTTAGCTATTTAAGTATCTCTTCCGGTCTTTTACCTGTACAGCTAATTTAACCATGCAAATATTCACTTACCTGTTCATTTAACCAGACTGTATATTAAGTAAACTATTATTACCCTCACTTATATCATACACACATTTAGCTATTTAAGTATTTCTCTGCCATCGACCTGTATAGTATAGTTAACCATGCAAATAATCCATATTTATCTGTATCAACTTGCAATATTTGTATAATTTTTTTTTCACCTAACACTCTAACAATGTATAGTGTGCATAGTATGGGTGAATATGTAATGTTTTTTTATAGCTTCTTGCACTCCAGACGTCTTGTATTTACCTAATACTGTTACACCTCCTGCATTCTGTGTGTGTGACAAATCAAATGATACATTTTAGCCTTCTATTAGTGAGAGCTGCAGGCTTCCTCCTAGAACACCATGGCCCAGGGGTCTTCACATTTACTGAAGACAGAATGAATCTCACACATTCAATGTGACCCAATTACAGAACAGTTTACAGGGGAAAAAGAAAAAAGTCTCAAACATGATTCATCTCTGGCATTTATTTCCACTATTTATTAAAACTAAATGTTTTTACAGCTTTCCATGGCTTATCTATAGTAGAGCAATACAAATAGGCTATATGTTCAAAAAAAGATTCCAAAGCTGGATCATGAGCCAGTCCTTGATCCCTCAAAGAGCTAACACACTCAAAGAGCAAACAGACACACAAAAATATACTCTGGTGTTTCAAGCATGGTCTCCTTGTAAAACCAAGCTTTTCAAATTCACATCACAATTAAGACTTGTCAAAGGCAAATTACTAGAGCTAAACTTGGTTTAGTTTTAGCTTCACTGACTAAATAAACAGTAGGGAGTGTATATAACGTAGTTTGACGCAATGTCTTAATTTAAGTCATGCCACCAAAGGTCAACTTATTGGTTTGCTAGAGTAGGTTGCAGATGTGTTGAAACACTCATATCCTGGCGCTCATGTGAAAGCAATTGATGTCAACTGTTTCACTGTTTATAAAATGACAGCACTTTATGTATCTATACTGTGAGTCTTGTTGGACATCTTAACGGATATGATATCCTTCAATTTCTTTATTTCAGAGTGGACATACATATGGAGCTTCCATACATATGGGATCATTTTAGATAGATAGATAGATAGGTACTTTATTGATCCCCCGGGGGGGAAATTTCATTATCAAGCAGCTACAACAAAAACACAGGGCAGGTGCAAAATGCCACAACGAAAGTACACAAAAGATAGATACATAGAGCGGCAGTATGAAAAAGTATAGAAATACAGGATATCTGGAGTGCAAAAAAAAAAGCTATAAAAGGACATTGCATAGTATGAGTGGTTGGCTGAATATGTACACTATACATTGGTGGATGTTGGATGGTTAACTATACTATACAGGTTGATGGCAGAGAAATACTTCAGTAGCTAATGCGTATGATATGAGCGAGGGTAATAATAGTTTACTTAATAGACAGACTGGGTAAATGAACAGGTAAGTGAAAATTTTGCATGGTTAAATTAGCTGTACAGTTAGGTATACAGTTATATTTACAGATAAGTGAATACTTGCATGTTTACACAAACTGTACAGGTAAATGACAGGAAGAGATACTTTAATAGCTAAATGTGTGTATGATATCATTGGGGTAATAATAGTAATTCCCTTAAAATACAGTCCTTAGTGTGCAGGGTTTAATTACAGACAACTGCACTTATTGCACATTTGATATACTAAAAGCAATGAGAAAAGGTGCAACTGGCAGGATACTAATATGCATTCCTGAGTGAATGCCTAGGTCCAATAATTACTTACAATATTGCATGTGATATAATATAACAACTGTACATGGGTATGTATATACAGACCTGTATGAATAAGTAGGTCCTGAGTGGATGAGTGCTGACGGAACAGAGTTACTCACGGATGGATGCATAATTGTTAAACTAGGTCCTAGCACCCCAACAGTTCCAGATCTATGTTGCCGACGGCACGGCACCCCGGTGAGGCATTATATAGTCTCATAGCCGCCGGCAGGAAGGACCTCCTGTAGCGCTCTCTGGCACACCGTGGTGGGATCAGTCTGTGACTGAAAGAGCTCCTCTGCGTCATAACCATAGCGTGCAGAGGGTGGGTGACGTTGTCCATGATGGCCAGCAGTTTGGCCAGGATCCGTCTCTCCGCCACCTCCTCTAGAGTGTCAAGGCTCATCCCCAGGACAGAGCTAGCCTTCCTGATCAGCTTATTTACCCGAGAAGCATCACCGGCTTTGATGTTTGCTCCCCAGCACACCACTGCAAAAAAGATGGCACTGGCCACCACTAAGAATGTTGGCAATGAGAATGTTGGCAATGAGATAAAGCAGGGTCAGATAAAGATAGTTATTTGTGTACTATTTTTGTACAAGAATCCAGGTCGCAGTTGGAAATGAGAACTTGTTCTCAACCGGCCTACCTGGTTAAATAAAGGTGAAATAAAATAAAACAATACAAAATCAGGTTTGGCCACTCCTTAAGCACAAGCTTCCAAATGGGAGTGAACCAATTCATTCTTCATCTTGAGGTTTCTAAACATCACGTAATAGATGTTTGAAAGGATATGGACCCGATGTTTGGGAGGTGCTGCTGCATTCATAAGAAGGAGGGTTAGTACATTCAGGAGATTACATCACAGCAGCCTGTTCACTGTGACTCCCTTCTCAAGGAAGCAAGAGGAGACCAAGGCAAATAAGACGACATGGCACTGAAAAAGAAAATATCAAAAATATTAATACAACTTCAGAAATACATTTCAAATGTATTTCTACACCTGCCTTGCTAAAAGGGTGGACCTGTGGAGCATAAACAGAACAAATCTGTTGGACTTTGACATATCAGGACACGATTTAATAACTGCCACAACATGTCAGCTTAAAGCCAAGTTGGGGCTTTCGTTTCAAGGTTCAAGAGGTCATCATGCTCACCCAACAAAATAAAAACAATTTGCATTTCACTGCTAATTCATACCCAATCACATTTCCCATATTTTCTCATAAAAATTGTAATCAAAACAGTGTGCTCAGAAGCCCATCTTCATACCATGGCTGAGGGGGATACAACTCTGTCTTCATCGTTATTAGTGGGGAACATTTCCAAATCGGCAATCCAAACCCAAAAGGTCAAGCACTGTTTTATTACTATTTCTAGATGACCAGGAGGCCAAACCTAGCCTGGAACCCAGACGTGTTTTGTGTTAACAATCCACTCCTTGCCACGTGTCATATGCAAAACTGTTTGCTGTATGACACAGAGTGGTAAGGAGTGGAATGTTAGCAAAAAAACAGGTCTGGATACCAGGCTAGGCCAAACCCAATGGCCTCACCAGCTCCACTGCCGTGGCTGGTGTGTATAATGATATCAAACACCAGAAAGCTTAGCAAATGTAAATCATGTAGCATTTAGCAGAAACCAGCATAGGTGGCTACGGTGCCAGTGTAAGAACTCAAAAGAACACATGAAACTGAGCAAGAGTTGTTTTAGTAAGCACAAAGAAAAGAGGGACGAGCCATAACAGGAAAAAAGCCTTGATTGGATGTTAGTTCATGAAATGAGACAACTTCTTACCATCCTCCAAGTTTGTAGACTATAATACCAACAAACACCAACTTGAAAGAAAAAGGAGGAGTTTGAATCCATGAGTTATTATTCTGTTTAACATATAAAGTAGTTATTTATTACTTGGCATAGAGTTTAAAACCACAACATTCCTTTTCCAAACATTAATACAAATAATGGGAAGTGGTATTGTTACAGGTTTGTATGCCAGTAACAATAGCAAATTATTACAAATAACTGCAAGGTAAGGGTTGAACAGAATACTACCAAGGTATTAAAAATACATTGGTGAGTATGTTTGAAAATAAATTATTGGTACAGCAACAAGTAAAAATTGTTGCATGACTAGATTTTAAAATGTTCATAAAACCAAACAAATACTGCTTATACCATTCATCTTTAGAAGATGGAATATAATACAATTCTTGTTTGTTTGATTTAACAGATCACAGTGTTGGACTGTTACTGTCATTATCCACACAGCTTATCATTCAAAATCTATTGCAACTTACCAAGTCCACCTACAACAGCCACTATTGTCCAAGTGTGGTCTGTAAGAGAAACAGGAAATAAGGAAGATGCCATTATGAATTTACAGTGAAGATTAATCACTAAATAGCCTAAATAATGCTTGAACCATCAAAAAGATCATATACAACACCAATAGATAGCAACTGGGTGACAGCTTACTGTTGTAACAATTACACTGTGTGTACTAAACATGGACGTGTGTACAAAACATTTTGCCCTCAGAAGAGCCTCAATTAATCAGGGCATGGACTCTACAAGGTGTCGAAAGCGTTCGACGGGGATGCTGGCCCATGTTGATGCCAATGCTTCCCACAGTTGTGTCAAGTTGGCTGGATGTCCTTTGGGTGGTGGACCATTCTTGATACACACAGGAAACTATTGAGCGTGTAAAACCCAGCAGCGTTGCAGTTCTTTACACAAACCAGTGCACCTGGCACCTACTACTATACCCCGTTCAAAGGCACTTAAATCTTATGTCTTGCCCATTCACCCTCTGAATGGCACACATCTCAATTGTCTCAAAGCTTAAAAATCATTCTGTAACCTGTCTCCTCCCCTTCATCTACACTGATTGAATTGGATTTAACAACTAACATCAATAAGGGATCATAGCTTTCACCGGGTCAGTCTGTCATGGAAAGAGCATGTACAACACAAATAGACAGCTTACCGTTGGCCGAGGGACCAGGAGTGGGGCCAGGTACACGATCTTCTGCTAAAAGAGGTTTAAATCTAAAGAATGCAGTGAAAGAATTAGGTGGTGTTAGAGGCATGGCATGCCAGTTAAACTAGTGTTCAATTTCAACACAGCCAATACTTTATTTCTGTGTTAGAGGTAGTCTATGTGAAACATAACTCAAGGTATGATTCAGCCATATGTGAGGACATAGTGATGTTTACTTCATACATTTGATATGGTTATGTTTTTCCCCATGACTACTTGATAGGTTTTTTTATTTAACTAGGCAAGTCAGTTAAGAACAACGCTCTGACTACTAGGCTACCTGCTGCCCTAGGTACATTGTTACATGATGTATATTCAGATCACAATCAATCCTTTGTTTCAGGTAAAGGAGAGTGATGTAGAAAAGCCACCATAAACTACCACTTGTTGCTGGCCAGGGTCAATTTGAATCTATAATTCAAGCGTCAATTAAAGTTTAGGCGAGTATACCTCTTTGGACACAAATAAATAGGGGAATTTAGTGAGCCTACTTCACAGTACCAATGACAATTCTGCACCTCAGCCAGACAATGACATACAACTTGATGTGGAGGTCATTCGAAAGCCTCACCAGAAAGACACCACTGGCTAATTCTATTCCCATAAAGGATCAAAAGGTTAGGCTAATAAGTGAGATGAGGTGTTAGTAGTGATGGTAAGTGGCCAGCCAAATAAGTGCAGTCACCATAAAAAACATTCAAAATGTTTTGGAGAAGCACATTTTCGCCTCTCCTTCGCGCCAGACTGCATGTGCTGGCATAGAAATTGAATGAATAGAACATGCATCCCCATTCAAGTCAATGATGGCATAATGGGTGGACTGGCGGCCGTTGCGAGTGTACTCATAGGAGCAAAGCAAGAAGTAAAATATGTGCTGTGATTTGTAGATTCAACTCAACTGAAATTACAAAAAATTCATTGCATGAGCCTCATCAGTTCAGATAATTTGAATAAGCATTCTACATTAATGGAAATTATTGCATCACAATACCAGGCAGCCATTGCAATTGTACCCATGAGTTCACCAGTCAAATTGCCGGAGTTAGAGTTTAAGCATGTTCTATTCATTATATGGTGTTGCCTAGAAACCAGACTTGTTTGCTTGTTTCAGCAAGTATCAACAAAGTTGAGTTACGTTGTTATGAGTTCATGTTACGGCCGAAGCAACCTTAACCGCACAAATGCCCGGCCGTCCCATCTTCAGTCAGCTAGTCGTTCCACACAAATTTGTTTTGGTTATGCCGATTATTTTATTTTCATGACACGTAATTGTGCCAGCCCTAGGTGTCAGCATAGGTGCCATATAATATTTTCTCTATCAACACATGTGAATTTAGGTAATTCAGCTGTACAACAGGCACTGTAGGCTAGGTAAAGCTATGGAGAAGAACATGAGGGGTCAGAATCAAAGCCATTGCTACACTACATTATATAAAAATTGATTAGGATTGTGTCAAGCAATATCAAAATGGACTCCTTGGAACGTGTTTATCTTTGCGAGTAGCTGTAGTAGTAGGGGTCTTTGTTGTAGTCGGAAGGGCTAGAAAAAGGCATGCAATACAATTAGGCCAGTAATTATTCTTGTCTAGTCTGTCAACACTTTACTGTTGTGATCCCTCAAATACTTTAGTCAGCCAGTGTGGTCTGAGGAGAAGAATGGTGTTGGACAAGATGGCTAATTAAATCACTAATAAAGTGTAAAGGCAGCAGACCTCAATGGAAGGTAAGCAGCTCACTAGACCATGGGGTTGTTTGAATGGATCAAAAGGTTGAACAGTAACTTTAATAGTAACCAACTTTGCTACTGAAAGCATTAGGGCTATCCCCGACAATCACAAAATCTTGGTTGACAAAAAGTTCTGTTCTTTCGACCAATCGATTTTAAAACGTGTATTTTTCCATATATATAGCCACACCTTGTGTTTTAATAAAATCAACTATATATATATATATATATATATATATATATATATATGCATTGAGCTTGTCTGATGCTTTAAACTCACTGTTTGATGAAATAACACAAATAACTCAAGAGGGAACCAGAGATCAAGACAAATAAAAAAAATAAAACCTGTCCCGACCATCCTCCTTCCACTCCAACTGGCTTTCGGAAATGTTGCTCTCCTGAAGTTGCCAGTAATAGACTACACGAGGAGTCTGCAAACTTTCTCATATGGAATTCCAATGTAATCTTACCATTTCTACCCCTCTGCCTGCCAGTTATGGTTTTCATATGCACATTTCAAGGAACATTTACAATAATGTCTTCGTATGTCAAACATTATTGCCACTGCAAACTATGTAGGGCGGCAGGTAGCCTAGCGGTCGCTGGGTCGAATACCCAACAAAGTGAAAAACCTGTCTGTGTCCTTGAGCAAGGCACTTAACCCTAATTTGCTCCAGGGGCTGACCCTGTAGGTAGGCCGTCATTGTAAATAAGAATTTCTTCTTAACTGACTTGCCTAGTTAAATAAAAAATAAAAATGTGAAAAAATAGCCTATAAACCAACAAATAAAAACATTGCAGTTAGAAAATATAATAAAAAAAGTAATATCCTATAAATCACATTGGCTAAGCATTGCCTGTCTGCAATGAACTTGAAACATTGTATTTGATGTTTCAAGTTGATGGTCAATGTACCACTGGAATATATATATATATATATATATATATACACTGGGGAATTGATAGACATTAAGAATCAAATGCAAACAATTCACAATTCACAATGACAAGGTAAAAATCTGTTCTGCTCCTGAACAAGGCAGTTAACCCACTGTTCCTAGGCAGTCATTGAAAATAAGAATTTGTTCTTAACTGACTTGCCTAGTAAAATAAAGGTAAAAAAATAAAAATAGAGACAGACTCAGCATGGACATTGCCAATAAGTGCTTCCACCATTTTAAAATAGTCAACTGGGTGGAATGAAATGGACTACTTTAAAATGTAGCGGTCACAGATGCTCTAATGGCACATGTACAAAGATGAGTGCTCTATCACTATGGTTCAGCCGACAGACAGAGAGAGAGCGTGATATAGAGAGCGAGAGAGAGAGAGAGAGAGAGCGTTGCACTGACCCAGTGTCACAGAAAGCAACAGCCCTTGAGCCAAACATAATTCCAGAGAAATTATATTGGCCATTCCATTCGTCACTTCTCCTGGGGAGCCACACGACTTTACTGAAACCATAAAATAAAAATAGTCAGACTTTCATGTACAGAAGAAATGTAGGCCTGCCTGGACTGTTTTGTGCTGACTAATGGTGAGTAAAATGTAGGCTATATAAATAATGATAGCTGCACACTGTATTTACAAGCTCCCAGTAATTTATTGGGTAAATCACCAACGTTTTGGCAACACTGTGCCGCCTTCAGGGTAATATCATGAATGCTTGAACCAGGTTATATAAACAACCAGTGCAATTAGTGCAACCAATGACTAGTGAGGGGTATGTAATAGTAATTAGGGTGATGAGGATGAAAAAAAAAGTTCATTGAGAAAACAAAGGTGTTGAATCCTTTCTGAATTTTAAAGTAATCTTGTTTTTTCAAAAGTGTCTAATCTGATTACAATATTTTACCAGTGTGAGCAGTTCATATGAACAGTTCTATGTTTTGTCAACAACCCAGTGTCACAGGTAACAGCAGCTTTGGAACCAAACATAACCCTTCATTGAGAATAGGAGCAACATGACTTTCCTAAATACCATGGAGAAAACTAGTCAGACTCATGTACAGAGGAAATGTAGGCTTGCTTGGAATAGACTTGTTTTGTGCTAACATGCCACTCCATGTCATATGCCAAACATATTGGCATATGACATGGAGTGGCAAGGAGTGGAATGTTTTGCACAAAACAGGTACGGATTCCAGGCTAGGCTTAGGCTAGTATTTCACTAAGTTTTATGGATGGGCAATGACTATGTAAACTTTTTAATAAATACAATTATTGGAATTACGTTGGCATGTCAGTTTCACTTCACTCCAAACGCCAGCAGTACAGGTGACTGATTGAGACACTCCGTTACTGACATCCAGTTGTACACTGAAAATCTCCTTTTGTTCCATCTCCAAATGTGTCTCTGGTGATGAAGGCTTCTGTCAAAGTCATGTTGGGCTTTCATATGAGTTTGGAGCATTCTTGAGCTGAAAGATGTGGGAGAGGTCATGTTAATGACCAAGGCAGCCAAATGCAGGAGTCAAAACCGTAAAAAACAGATTATATAAGCATTCAACTACCGACATAGAAATATAACTGATTGTAGTTGGGCAAAGTGGTTCTGTTTTTCCATAAGCATTGCAAATGGTAGGCTATATTAATTATTCTGTCGACGCAGAGGCGGGGAGTTGCACAGAACTGGACATCACGAAAATGTATTTCAAATCTAAAATAGTGTTCTGATTGGCACCCTACTATGCAATGTCACAGGCACCGCCTTATTTGATCTTGCTTCGAAAGTTCATTGGATCTCAGAATGCACCAAGTTAAAAAAAATTGTGAGGTAAACAATTCACTATCACTACTGCTGGGTACTTTCATTGTGGTAGGTAGCCGTAGCTAAAATGGATATCCGAAGATGGCTTGGAAGTGGCCCTGCCAAAAACAAGGACCGCCAGGGCAATGCAATGCAGGTAGATGCTGCTAGCCCGATCACCGAGCATACTCACGCACTCCCAATGCCGCCTACAGCCCAACAAAGTGGCGAAGAACCCGGACCTAGCAATGCTAGCACAAAGCAACGCAACCGCCCAGAAGCACCTGCACCTGTCTTACCCCAGCCACAAGCTCCTGACGATCTTGGGAAAGAGGAGCCAGCACAGGTTTGCCTTGAAACTATCCAAGTCGAATGTTCAGTGGGAAAATGCGCGCCTTTTGTAGTGCCTGGTACAAGGACCGAGAGTGGTTGGAATATTCCAGCAAAGCAGATGCAGCTTTCTGTTATCCTTGTAGGATTTTTAGCCTTGGCTCCAATGCTAATTCAGACAGAGCATTCACTCACACTGGCTACTCAAATTGGAAAAACGCAAATGACAACAGTAAAGGTCTGGCAAAGCATACTACTTGTAAAGAGCATCTGAAATGCATGCTTTTATTGAAAACAAAACAAAGACAACGCGCAATGGGGAAAAGACAATAGCACTTATGAGCAAGGTTGTCACAGAGGAAATTGTTATGGACATTGGTGATTTGTGGTATACTTTGAAAGTAGATGGTACTAAAGACCCAACTGGATGCGAAAACATTTCTATTGTCATACGATGTGTAGACCAAAAAAAACATACTGCGAGAAAGGTTGTTGTCAATGGCAACAAGCAAGAAATGTGACACTTTATCGCTCACTGATCTTGTTTTACCTGAGTTTACAGGTGCTGGCCTCGGCACGGAACATGTCAATGTTATGACGGAGCTAGTTTGATGTCCGGGAAACACGGTGGTGTCCAGAAAATATGACAAGATAAATTGAATCGCGAAGTGCCGTATGTGCATTGCTTTAACCACCAGCTCCATTTAGTTGTGGTACACGCTATGGCATTTGATGAAGCGATGGAATAATTTTTCAACGTGTCTAGCTCCCTGTTAAAATTATTTAAGAAACCCACAGCGGCTGCACAGCACACTGGGAAAAAACTAAAAAGACTTCTGGAACAGAGATGGACTGGCCACCTTGCCACGGTGTCAGTGATTTTGAATTCAAGTGACGACATCACAGAAATGCTCAGTGAAATCAAATCTACTCGCCCATACGGTACAAACGTGAGACTTGAGGCCACAGGCTTATTGAAAGCAGTTGCAGAGCCAAGCTTCAAGTTCATTGCTAACATGACTCACAAAATCCTGTCCCTTCTCAACCCTCCCAAAAAGTTACTGCAGTCAGAAGATACTTATCTGCTCACTGGTGTCAAACTTATCCGCAGTGCACATGCATGCATTGAAAAACTGTGATGCGATGGTGAATTCGAAAAGCTTTGGGGAGCATGCCAGGAGAGCACGAGCACACTAGTTCCAAGAATGCGACAGAGACTCACAAGCACAACTCTGCAAGAGTATGTAGTTGAAGGCACCGTGGGTCAACATGATGAGAGACAAGCGGGAGTGTAAAAACCCGCCCAGCAGGGGAGAATGTAACAGGGTTGGTTATGTTTCCACTTGACACTGCAGAAATATGTATTCGATGTTTATGTATTCCTATTGGTTGGTTGAATTTACATATCAATAAGGTGTTATGCCATTGGTCATGCTTGCAGATAGGGGGATATCACAAACGTAAATTCTTCCCAATCTGATATTGACATGAAAGTGGTAGGTCACGTTCTAAAATATTGTATTCTATTTTCATATTTATGTATGATGTGTTTATTTATGATGTTCACTAAGTACAGGTCATGATTTGTTCCTACACTGAGTGTTCAAAACCTTATGAACAACTGCTCTTTCTATGACAGACTGACCAGATGAATCCAGGGGAAAGTTATGATCCCTGATTGATGTTACTTGTTAAATCCACTTCAATCAGTGTAGATTAAGGGGAGGAGACAGGTTAAAGAAGGCTTTTTAAGCCTTGAGACAATTGAGACATGGATTGTGTATGTGTGCCATTCAGAGGGTGAATGGGAAAGATCAACATATTTAAGTGCCTTTGAACACGGTATGGTAGTAGGTGTCAAGAACTGCAATGCTGCTGGGTTTTTCACGCTCAACAGTTTCCCCTGTGTATCAAGAATGGTCCACCGCCCAAGGGACATACATTACAAGTACATTTAAGTTATTTCCATGTTAACAGACAAATCTACAGCCATCAACATACTGTTGTCCTGCACATCTAATGTGCTTCCTTGTGCCTATCGTCAGGCACTTACTGTACATTTATTGTATTTTTCTTGTGATGTTTGATTACAAAATACCCAGTCTGATATTGACATCATGAAAGCGACGAATGACAAATCTACAACCATCAACATACTGTTGTCCTGCACATCTAATGTGTCTATCGTCAGAATAAACACCAATCAACTGGGATCGCTGGCTGGACAATCCTTTCTTTAAAAACACAACGCAAGAGAGTTACGAAGTACGATGACATCGTTACACACGCACACTTGTACACTCCCCATTTACTGCTCTGTTCTTTATTTGAATCTTATTATCTATCCTGATGTCTAGTTATTTTACCCTGCCTTTACCCTGCCTTCATGTACATATATACCTCAAATACCTCGTACCCCTGCACATTGATCTGGTACTTCCTGTATATAGCTCCGTCCTTTGTGTATTTTATTTTAATCCTCTTTAATTATTTTTAAACTATGCATCGTTGGGACGGGCTCTTAAGTAAGCATTTGACGGTAAAGTCTACACCAGTTGTACTCCGCGCATGTGACAAATACAATTTGATTTGAGAAATAAACATGCTTCTTGTCACGATGCGTAATTATAGCACGATAAGCAGAGCGTTGGTGGAGCGACATTCCTTTTATTTTAGTTGTGTAACACTTCAACCAAAAACAACAAAGGAGAGAGCGCGACAGTGACCTGGCGTGAGACACAAACCCCAACGTATAACACACACAATAATCCACGCCCAGGTGACAAACAAAGGAACTTAAATAGAATCCCCAATTAGAGACAACACGAGACAGCTGTCTCTAATTGGGGATAGAAATTAACCCACAACACCAACACCCAGTGAGCTGTCAAGCTCTAACCACGGCTCTCCAACTCCCCCACTAGAGGGAGCCAGACCTAGCTACAGTCAGAACCTGACACATCTGAATAGTAACCACACTCGATTTGTCCTGAGAAACAACCTGAACTTAAGTTTCTACCTATTATGTAGTTTGGCGGATGTGCTCTGCCGTAACCAACTACAAACAAGGTATTTCCTTGACACTTCTCCTCCATACTGATGATATAGATGCAGTCTTCCAATGAGGGCTGCAGAATCTGCAAAGAAACCATCCTACTACGCTGGCTGTTCACCTCATTTCTGGCACTGCAGTAGAACTGGCTGTCTTTTCCCAAAAATCCACAGCGGAGGTGCAGGTCTGCTGAGCTCTGAAATTGGATGTCCTGGGGTTGGGCTTGTTGGTACCAGGTATAGTGGACACTTCTGCCCTGTGCGTTAGCACAACACACTGTCACAGGCTGGCACCAGCAAGTGTCCCCCATGGAGCTCATGGGCCATACCTTGGGGTTGGACACTGCCACTGGTACAGAGATGTCATTTGGATAATGCAAAAAGAAAAAGGTCAGGGGAAATTAAAACAATTCCAGTAATTTGTCAGTAAAGGTAAATAGCAAAAAATAAACATCCAATGAGATTGATGGAAGTCATGATATAAGCATGGATTTGATCAATTCCCACCTAGTACACTCTAGTATCCTCTAACGTCAGATGTTTCATCATGATAATCAACCCCCTTCGCTGCGCATCTAAGATCTGTGTCTGAGCTCTCTGTTGGTGAGGCCATCGGAGTCCATTAGAATATCACACAACACCAGAACTTCTTGCTGAAGAAGTATTGGTTTATTTGGCACAGGCAGACCAGATTGAATCCACCCCCAACATTGGCCTGTACTACTGTTTTACCACAATGGAGCTGAACACTTGCTGGGAAAATACATATTAAAGAAGATGTATTTTATTTTAAGGTGTGAACCTTAACAAAATCACATCCTTGTAATAAAAATAAATTGTTGTTTCAGACAAACTGGTGATGGTATTGCAAACAAATGTACTATTAAATATATAATAAAAGTAGTTACTGAATAAAACAGTTTATTAAAAATAGCTCACCATGATACGTCAACAGGAGACAAAGGAACATCATTGTGGTAAGAGGGATAAAAGAGATTTAGGACCCTCAACATGCTAAGACAAAGTGTTAGTTTGAAAATGGGACAGGATGTTAGACTGAAATGGACTGTGGTGAGTGTAGCATCGTCCACTAGTAGGAGATGTTCAGAGCTGTGCAACCTGAACAAAATGGTAATGAATATGAATAGTCTCATCCTTTTCCATTTCACTTAGACTTACATGAAGTGGGTTTTGATATATTTTGGTGTATTCTCTGCCTTTTTTATTTTGTTTTAAGTTTATGAATACAGAAATCCAGCAAAAAAACTATTCTAAATGATATATATTTACGCAATCTAATATGTATTTATTCATCATTTGGTTTTTGATTTTGTTGTGAGGGTGAGGTGGAGGTACTACTTTGAATTATTCTGTTCATTGAGATTCTGCTCCAGTAGCATTTATGGATGCAGTTTTACAGTGCTGCAACAAGATGCCACTCTACTACTGTCCAAATGAAAACTAGAAAGGGGGACCTGTTGATTGGTGATGGGTGCAAAAGTCTGATTCATCTGTTGGGAAATTAAATGAAAAACCTTTTTTACCACCCAACTGCTGAAAATCAAATCCAATTCCCCAAAATAATACACTATATTCTTGACTTCATTATTAGTCATATACTCAGAATTTTACTTGGTGCTGCAACTGTTACAGTCTAATGCAATGGTACATTAAGAACACCGGCTCTTTCCATGACATACTGTAGACTGATCAGATGAAAGCTATGATCCCTTATTGATGTCACTTGTTAAATCCACTTCAATCAGTGTAGATGAAGGGGAGGAGACAGGTTAAATAACGATTTTAAAGCCTTGAGACAATTGAGACATGGATTGTGTATGTGTGCCATTCATAGGGTGAACGGGCAAGACAAAAGATTTAAGTGCCTTTGAACAGGGTATGGTAGTAGGTGCCAGGCGCACCGGTTCTGGCAATAACTTCAATGCTGTTGGGTTTTTCCGTGTGAATCAAGAATGGTCCACCACTCAACTCAATATTAGGAAGGTGTTCCTAATGTTTGGTATACTCAGTGTATACCGTAGTGTAATCATGTCAGTAGACATGACCTGTGCAGTTAAGCTTCTTCTGTCAGTTGTCTCTCCATCTGGTGGCAACACACATAGAGATCACAGGCGGCAGGTGGTATCTTAATTGGGGAGGACGGATTTCCATGCGTTAGATACCATTCCATTCACTCCATCCCAGCCATTATTAAGAGCCAACCTCCTCTCACCAGCCTCTTGCGATAGAGATTACACACATGCACCAAAATAGGAGAAGCAAGATCCAGTTGGTTTTAAAAATTGTTACCACAAGGTACCTCAGAGGAGAGTAGTCCAAATAAGAACTGTTTAGACAGCTTTATCCTAGCACCATATCATCTCTACAATTCTGCCAGATAGTTCAATGGTCTTGTATGGGATTAACAGGGACTGAGTGCTCTATCAGGAGTTACGAATCCTAAATAGTGATGCGCTGTCACTGTGCTCAGTGCCTGAGGGTCAGTAGACCAGCTAGACTGTGGAGGGGAATACCAGACAGAAAGAGTTAGTGAGTTACCCGTCATACAGGATCTGTATGAGGCCCACCTCCACCTCGCCCTGCCCCTCCCTCCTGGCCGTCCCTCTCTCCTCTTAACTGCGTGCTCTGAATGTGGTTCAACAGGCTGGACCGCCTCCGGCACACTCTAGGGCTGGGCTGAAACAGCTTATTCAAGCACGTGTGTATGTGTTTGCGCATGTGTCAGTACATCTGTATCTATCTTCCTTTCTCTCTCTCTGTGTCTATGTCTATGTCTGCCTCTCTCTCTTTCTCTCTCCCTCACACACACCCTGCTGAGGTGTCTCCTGAACAGGGCTGGCTCTAGGACCCAGTGAGAGAGACTAGGTGGCGCTGCGATATTTTTAATCTGACCACAGAGCCTGTTAACTTGCTGCTGTTTCCTCGAACTGGAGACAGCTCTGACAGAAGTGCCTTGTGCCTTAGCATAGTTCCTCATCCTCAGTGTGATACTAGCTGCTGTAGGGTATTACACCAAGCCACTTGGAACAGAGACACCCCCAGGCCCCAGACGGCGCACCCCCCCCCCCCCCCCCACCCCCGTGGCCCTGTGTGTCCTGACATGCCAGGCAGCAGCAGCAGCAAATGCCAAGCCCCAGCAGGCCAGCCATGGAGCAGCAAGCCTGGATACTGAGGGGCTTCCTGGCTCAATTGGAGAGCAGGGAGGCTGAGGAGGTGGAGAGTGGCTTCGCCAGGGAGTTCTCGGTAAGTTCGTCTCTTATTTGATCACTCTGTTACAGAGGGGCTCCTCTCTCAGACACGGGACGAGCTATCGGACTTTATCAACAAGTGGAATAACTCTGCTAGCGTTGGAGTGGTGTGGCCTTTACCTCTACTGTGATGCTGAATGTTTACAGCTTGTCTGAGCTGTATGTAAGTGTATTTGTTTTTATGTGAGCGTGTGTGGACAAAGAATGCTGTTGTGATAAGGCAAACTGTTTCATTTCACTGAACAGAACTCTGCCGATGTCCCAAGAAGAATTGCTCAAAACAACGTCATGCTCAGAGGAGAGACATACTATGTATGTTGTTCTGTTTCTGTATGGATTGTCAGTCAGTCACCAACTACTGCTTATTAGCTTCCTCTTATTGCACTGCTGCCTGTTTCTGAAGGCCCCCATACAAGGAAGGGGATCTACAGGCAAATGCTATGTTATTCATGTAGAATGAGTGGGGCCAAGTGAGGCAGCATATACAGTACATTATGACATCAATCAACAGTACACTTCAACTAAAACTCTGCTGTAACCCTTTATTTGGATAGTCCATCCGTAGATGCTCGACAGACTATCAATAACATTTCAACTAACTATCTACTAACCCTAACCGTAGCTCTAACCCTAAACTTAACCCTTATTCTAATCCTAACTGTAATTTTAGCAAGCAGTTTCTTATCAACAGATAGTTTGTTGATAGTATGACCATCTGTAGAGCATCTACAGATTGAAAATCCGGACTATCCAAATAAAGTGTGACCAACTCTGCCTCGGGCCACCCCATGGTCCTGTTCCCATTGATGGCATCACCGTGGACCATCGCCGTGGTGAGGAGTGACACCTCTGTGACTGAGGGCGTTGGGCCTACTCTCCTCTCCTCTCTCTCCGCATGCCGTCCTGCTTGTGTCATGCCCCTGCTATCCTGACCACCCGGTGGAACAGAGCTCACATCACTTCCTTGTGGAACAAAAAGAGCTCTGTGGTCTGCAGAGTGCAGATGTCTGCTCCCAGCCTGCTCTGCATCAGCCTTGTGTTGGGGCTGTCTGTGAGAACTAGGCCTGAACAAAAAGACTAGTGTGTTTGAAATAGAGAGGACCAGGAAGGGACACTCTGGGGCTTTATTTGGAGTGTCACTCATTCACTACTAATCGGAATGGAGTCACTGATGAGTGGAAGTCCTCTCAGTCTGTGGCTATGGCTGTTTCCAGTAAGCTAATGTCTGTAAGTTTGAGTCAGGCCAGAGCAGTGGTGTCAAATACAGTAGTTTACAGGGTGTGACTATAACACTGAATCTATCTCTGTGGAGGAGTGACAACTTATTGCAGCTCAACTGTCTCTCCTCTTAACACTGAAGAGAACTGGAAATACAAACCATGGTGGGCAGTTACTAGACTCAGACATGGGAACTGTGACAAGTGCAATCTAATTTTCTGCATGGCTACTTACTTCCAGTTCCCCAGAGGAACAAGGTAATTAGACACCCTCACATTTAACCCCACAGTGTTAGCCAGACTGAGATAACCCCGTCCCTCCTTCACATGCAAACATATGTATCGTGTCTTCTAATATTTGCCTCACTTCTCTCTGTTGCAGATGCTCAAACACCAGTCCACCAAGTACCGCACTGACAAAACCTACCCCACAAAGGTAGCGGATAAGCAGGAGAACGTGAAGAAGAACCGATACAAGGACATTGTTCCATGTAAGCCAGCTTTTACTGTTACAGTCTAATGCCATGGTTTGAAGTGGTATATTTATGTAGCAATCACTATAACATTTCACTAATACATCTCACTGCAATAATGTCCTCATTTCCCCTCAGTTGACCACAGCAGAGTGAAGCTTTCCCTTACCACCTCCAAGAATGATAACGACTACATCAATGCCAGCTTCATCAAGGTAGGGTGATGGGACATGATCTTGGTATAGTAGAATACACAGTAGAAGAGAATTTGCAGCAGAGTCCCAGGTGGACAGGTGTGTGACCCTGTGCGTACCCCCAGGGAGTGTCAGGGGCCAGGGCTTACATTGCCACTCAGGGCCCTCTTCCCCACACCGTGCTGGACTTCTGGAGGATGCTCTGGGAGTACAACATAGAGGTACAACTCTCTCTCTCTCTCTCTCTCTCTCTGTGTCTGTCTGTCTCTCTCTCTCTCTGTCTCTCTCTCTCACTCGCTCACTCGCTCTTCTTCTCTCACTCGCTCTTCTTCTCTCTCTCTCTCTCTCTCACTCTCTCTCTGGTGAGGTTGGTGTACTGATGCGCTGATGGTGATCTTGTATTTTATCAGGTCATAGTGATGGTTTGCAGGGAGTTTGAGATGGGCAGGGTGAGTAACTCTCTACTGTATTTATTAGGGTCCAACACAGCAGCTACTCTTCTTGGGGTCCAAACACATTAAAGCACTTCCATTACATATACAACTAAAGATAAAACATCATATAACATTATTACACCACTACATACAGCGGGTGAAATAAGTATTGAACACGTCACCATTTTTCTCAGTAAATATATTTCCAAAGGTGCTATTGACAGGAAAGTTTCACCAGATGTTGGTAACAACCCAAGTAATCCATACATACAAAGAAACCAAAACAAATACGTTCAGAAATTAAGTTATTTGTAATAATGTGAAATGACACAGGGAAAAAGTATTGAACACATGAAGAAAGGGATGTTCAAAACAAAGACAATCATTTCACCATAAATTTGCCTCGACCAGGTGCTCCTTGCAAGATTTCTGACAGAGGAGTGAAAAGAATAATCAGAAGAGTTGTCCAAGAGCCAAGGACCACTTGTGGAGAGCTTCAAAAAGACCTGCAATTAGCAGGTACTGTTGTATCAAAGAAAACATTAAGTAATGCACTCCACCGCCATGGCTTGTATGCACGCTCACCACGCAAGACTCCATTGCTGAAAAAAAAGCATGTTGAAGCTCGCTGCACAACATTTGGAAAAGCCAGTGAAATACGGGGAGAATATAGTGTGGTCAGATGAGAGCAAAATTGAACTGTTTGGATGTCATAATACACACCATGTTTGGAGGAGAAATGGCACTGCACATCACCCTAAAAACACCATACCAACAGTGAAGTTTGGAGGAGGGAACATCATGGTGTGGGGCTGCTTTTCAGCTAATGGTACTGGCAAACTTCACATAATTGAAGGAAGGATGAATGGGCAAATGTACGAGGAGCACCTGGTCGAGGCAAATTTATGGTGAAATGATTGTCTTTCCACTTCCGTATTATGGCCCCAACAGTGCTCACTGGAACATTCAGAAGCTTAGAAATGCGTCTATAACCAATGCCATCATTATGTTTTGCAACAATTAGGTTGCGAATGTCTTGAGACAGCTCTTTGCTTTTACCCATAATGAGATGTGTCTTGTGTGACACCTTGGCAATGAGACCTTTTTGTAGGCCATCAGTTGGGACTGAACCAGCTGATATTAATTTGCACTGACAGGGGGCTGGATTGCTTTTTAATTACTGATAGTTTTCAGCTGTTGTCTTGGCTTTCCATGCCTTTTTGAACATCCCTTTCTTCATGTGTTCAATACTTTTTCCCTGTGTCATTTCACATTATTACACATAACTTAATTTCTGAACGTATTTGTTTTGGTTTCTTTGTATGTATGGATTACTTGGGTTGTTACCAACATCTGGTGAAACTTTCCTGTCAATAGCACCTTTGGAAATATATTTACTGAGAAAAATGGTGACGTGTTCAATACTTATTTCACCCGCTGTATCTACAATACAACATGTATAATACCACCATTACATTACATATAAAACAGTACATTATATAACATTATTACACCACTACATATCTACAATACAACATGTATAATACCACCATACAACACTATCACAATGTGTTTAGTTTCTGTCTGTTTCTGTCTCTTCTACACTTATACTATACACTTATTACACTGTATTTCATAGTCATATACTGTGTTATTAAAATGATCTGTGTTGGCTTTATTTATTTTATTTTTATTTAACCTTCAAATACACATTGAAGACAGATTATTTGTACTACTCTTTTGTAGAGAAAGTGTGAGCGCTACTGGCCAAAGAAACAAGAGGAGCCTTTCCTGTGTGACCCGTTTACTATTTACTGCGTGAGTAGTTAGCTACTTCCTCTCTCTCTCTCTCTCTCTCTCTCTCTCTCTCTCTCTCGCCCTATGGCCACTTCCTGATTTCAACGCTCTCTTAACCATAACTATGTTATCTACACTACAGTGATGAGTAGTGATGAATAGTAGATGAATACAACCTTTGAAAATCAAAGAACAGTATATTGTCAAAGAACAGTATAAAATCATAAAACAGTATATTGATGTGCTTAGTGTTTTTGCTATTGCATTCTACATTTCTGGAGTTCTCCTCAAATATGCCTGAAATCTGCCTAAACATTGATAATCACTCGTGTGTCAAGTAAATGTAGTGTACTAATGTCATTCCCACATTAAAAAGACTAGCGTCTGCAGGTTCTCTGTGTGAGAATAATGCTAAACTGCCAACTCTGTGTGTTTGTGTACAGGACTCAGAGGAGAGTAAAGGTGACTATGTGAGCAGGAACCTGAGGGTGACCTATCGCAATGTAAGTACTGTTTATACCCTTATTATAAAGTGAGATGAAGCTATAATTATCAACTATCATGAATTGAATCTGCAGACATAAATGCTAAAAAAAACGCAAAGTTGTGATCTAATATTTTGTGGGTGGAATTGTAGTGTACGTTGATGTTGAGCATGTCAGTAATAAATCACCTCAAAACTAACATCTTATAAGGTAAGGGTAAACAGGAAGCCCGTGTGAGTACACAGGTCTCCTGGTGTGTCCCTCTGTCTGTGTTAACATTGAACTCTGTGGTGTGTCGCTTAGTGGAGCCGTACCCTGAGACAGCTGCACTATATCAACTGGCCGGACCACGGGGTCCCAGACACCATTCCTCCCATCCTGGAGCTGCTGCAGGAGATGAGATCTTACCAGGCCCATGAGGATATACCCATCTGCATTCACTGCAGGTCAGCTCCCCCCCTCCCCCTCCCCCCCTCCCACACACACACACACACACACACACACACACACACACACACACACACACACACACACACACACACACACACACACACACACACACACACACACACACACACACACACACACAGAATCAGTACTGAATCACACCATAAACACAGTACCCAGTTAACCTCAGGTATGAATCATTGTCTGATACGGAGAGTCAATAAACCATCTCAAAGCACGGCAGGTTAGGTTCCATTTGCGTCTAATGCTAGGCAGTCATATATCTCGATCTCTGATGCTGTGGGGTCCTATCTTATGAAATAGTGATTGTTCCGTAGGTTAACATTGTTGTGGGTTTCCTGTTGTAGACCCCTTTATGCTCAGGCACCTCCCTCTTCTCTTAGACACACAGACAGGAAGTGTTTGTGGGCGGATGGACAACAGGCCACTGTGGGTGTGCAAACAAACACTCACACATCTTCCCCCCTCTCTCTTACTGTCTCTGGACATGGTTACAGCTAACACATGAACTCAAATGTACTTAGCGCTGCATACTAAGCCACGCGGAGTGGAAAGGTAAACTATTGTAAGACCTTTGGTTATCTGAGGGCCTGGTGGAGATGATTGTACAAAGGGTTGTGTTTTTCAACCCTGCCCTCCTATAATAACTCAGTTGACTGTCTTTCAAGAGTAATACGAGAGAGAGAGAGAACAGCGCTTGTTTCCATACTACGACTACAGTGACACATGGAAATTCCATCGGTAGCGTTAGGTCTCTTCTTTGAAAGTTGCTCAACGTGTTTGTCATAGGCTTGAGTCAAGTGTTGCACGACACTCCAGAAAGAAAACTCAACAGACACATCCTCAAATACATCAGGAGTTTGCCACAATACGCGTTAACCGCTCTCCCTGCTCACTATAATAAGACTATGATAGACACACTTTAGCATCCCATTTAAAGCCCAATTGCGAGAGATGATTTACCCCAGTCAGATGGCATTATACTTCAGTAGTCAGTTAATAGTAGTGTCATGTACCAGGCTGACATCCGGGCGTGGTTTACAGGAGGCATCACAGATAGATGAGCCACCAGGAACGGAATGTTCTGACACAGGCATCAGGCATGCCCATGCCATAGACCCATGCTCTCCTCTCTACTCAGTCAGTTAACCCACAGGCAGGGTTGAGGGTAGGAAAGTATTACCATATGAAATGTTAGCTTACACATGTTTGCCTTGGAACAGTTCACTCTCCATGGGAGACTGGGCTGCCCTCGTATCACCTATCTGAGCTGTTGAGTAGAGTCTGACGGTCTATCTGTCAGTTAGGCCGTGTGGGCCAGGAGCAGGAAGGACCAGGCCAGCAGGGACAGGCAGCAGAATGCATGTGCCAGATCAGAGCTGACAGTGTTGACAGCCAGGGTGTTAATAGCAGCCTGCAGTGCAGTGACTGTTCACACTGTGTACTCACATACACTGCAGGTTGGGGTGCTATAGGGTTATTATTATACTAATAGCTCATCAAGTCTTTTCATCATGTTAGGTGAAAAGAGTTTGTACAGTCAAAAATGAATGTACATATTGTACTTGTGTGTGGTTCTTAATGTACTGTATTTGATGTTAACCTTGTTTTCTTGCTGTTTGTCCCTGAAGTGCTGGCTGTGGAAGAACAGGAGCACTGTGTGCCATCGACTATACCTGGAACCTGGTGAAAACACAGGTGAGCTAACTATACCTGGAACGTGGTGAAAACACAGGTGAGCTAACTATACCTGGAACCTGGTGAAAACACAGGTGAGCTAACTATACCTGGAACCTGGTGAAAACACAGGTGAGCTAACTATACCTGGAACCTGGTGAAAACACAGGTGAGCTAACTATACATGGAACCTGGTGAAAACACAGGTAGGCTAACTATACCTGGAACCTGGTGAAAACACAGGTGAGCTAACTATACCTGGAACCTGGTGAAAACACAGGTGAGCTAACTATACCTGGAACCTGGTGAAAACACAGGTGAGCTAACTATACCTGGAACCTGGTGAAAACACAGGTGAGCTAACTATACCTGGAACCTGGTGAAAACACAGGTGAGCTAACTATACCTGGAACCTGGTGAAAACACAGGTGAGCTAACTATACCTGGAACCTGGTGAAAACACAGGTGAGCTAACTATACCTGCCCTACCCTGTACAGTACCATCTCCTCCAAACCAGACTACTGTATCTGCTATGTTGTGCTGTACTGAAAGCTACCGTATCTGTAACTGTGCCCCTTTACTGATCGCCATCGATGCCTTTGTGTTCATTTCCAGCTGCTCACAGAAGACTTCAGCATCTATGACCTGGTTAAGGACATGAGAACACAGAGGCCTTCTGTAGTTCAGACCAAGGTAGTGTTCTCACTTTGTTTTCCTCATAGTGTAATTTTAGCATAGCCACATACATTGACACACCCGTTGTCACTTCAGTGCTATTTTAGCATAACCACATATAGTACATACACACAGTGTGACATGCCTCCATCCGAGACATTATTATCACAAGGCTGTAGCTCGACATTATCTGATGCCAACCCACTCATAGCCTTCATCTGTAACAAGTGGAGCCACATATTTTCTTGCAATCACTAACGTTTGTAGCAACTCCCCATGTGCAATCTCTCATGACTATTTTGGTAGGATGCTTCACAAACGATATCTTGCCGTGGAAACTGATATGCGATTGGTTGAACACTAACAGAACTGGTTTTGTGTTTAATTATAGGAACAGTACGAGTTACTGTACAGAACCATCAAGTTCCTGTTTGAGAAGTACCTGCAGTCAACGGCGTCAGTACCCCCTTGCTGTACAGAGGAGGTGAGACAGACAGCGGGTTTGAGGGGATCAGTAGTTATTTGGGATGGGATGCAAGGTGATTTTGTATATCCGTGATTCTGCGCAGTTCGACTGTTATGTAGTCTATCTCAAACACGTTCAAAGACTCTGGCTAGGTGAACCAGGCTTGCTGTTTACTCACGTGTAAGCAAAAGTTAAACCACAGGCAGAGGAACAGAGCAAAACAGACACAGACCAGTGATCTGTGAAAGTAAATACTTTCTCAGAGGGTGAGTGATTAAGCGTGGGATTCTGTTGAACTGTTTAGGTGCCAGCGACCCCCTCACCACCTACAGCCAGTGACAGTGAGCTCTCTGACCTCAGTGAGGCATCTGAAGCTGAACAGGAAACAGAGCCCCATCCTAAAATGGAACCACAGACAGAGCACAGGTACAGCACAGTAAAAACCTTTGCCCATCAACCATTGATCTGAATTTGTTTCACAGTGCATTACTGTAAACCTTGAAGGATATCTCTATAGCAAAATACACTACATGACCAAAAGTATGTGGACACCTGCTCGCCGAACATCTCATTCCAAAATAATGGGCATTAATATGGAGTTGGTCCCCCCTTTGCTGCTATAACAGCCTCCACTCTTCATGGAAGGCTTTCCACTAGATGTTGGAACATTGCTGCAGGGACTTTCTTCTATTCAGCCACAAGAGCATTAGTGAGGTCGGGCACTGATGTTGGGCGATTAGGACTGGCTCGCAGTCAGCGTTCCAGGGCTCTGTGCAGGCCAGTCAAGTTCTTCCACACCGATCTCGACGAACCATTTCTGTATGGACCTATCTTTGTGCACGGGGTCATTGTTATGCTGAAACAGGAAAGGGCCTTCCCCAAACTGTTTCTACAAAGTTGGAAGCACAGAATCGTTGAGAATGTCATCGTACTGTAGGCGTTAAGATTTAACTTCACTGGAAATAAGGTGCCTAGCCCAAACCATTCTGTGAGCTTGTGTGGCCTAACACTTTGTGGCTGAGCTGTTGTTGCTCCTAGATGTTTCATTTCACAATAACAGCACTTACAGTTGACCGGGACAACTCTAGCAGGGTAGAAATTTGACGTACTGACTTGTTGGAAAGGTGGCATCCTATGATGGTGCCACGTTGAAAGTGAATGAGCTCTTCAGTAAGGCCATTCTATTGCCAATGTTTGTCTATGGAGATTGCGTGGCTGTGTGTTCGATTTTATATACCTGTCAGCAACGTGTGTTTGAAATAGCCTAATCCACTAATTTGAAAGGGGTGTCCACATACTTTTGTATATATACACATCGCATTTGGAAAGTATTCATTTTTCATTTTGTTAAGTTATAGCCTTATTCTAAAATTAATTAAATATTTATTTTTCCTCATCAATCTACACAAAATACCCAAAAGCAAATTATTTTAAGAAATTTTTGCAAATAAAAAACAGAAATACCTTCTTTACATAAGTATTCAGACCCTTTTCTATGAGACTCGACATTGAGCTCAGGTGCATCCTGTTTCCATTCGTCATCCTTGAGATGTTTCGAAAGGCACACACCTGTCTATATAAGGTCCCACAGTTGACAATGCATGTCAGAGCAAAAACAAAGTTATGAGGTCAAAGGAATTGTCCGTAGAGCTCCGAGACAGGATTGTGTCAAGGCACAGATCTGGGGAAGGGTACCAAAAAATGTTAGCAACATTGAAGGTCCCCAAGAACACAGTGGCCTCCATCATTCTTAAATGGAAGAATTTTGGAACCACCAAGACTCTTCCTAGAGCTGGCCGCCCGGCCAAACTGAGCAATTGGGGGAGAAGGACCTTGGTCAGGGAGGTGACCAAGAACCCAATGACAGAACCTTCCAGAAGGACAACCATCTCTGCAGCACTCCACCAAACAGGCCTTTATGGTAGAGTGGCCAGACGGAAGCCCCTCCTCAGTAAAAGGCACATGACAGCCCACTTGGAGTTTGCCAAAAGGAACCTGAAGGACTCTCAGACCATGAGAAACAAGATTATCTGGTCTGATGAAACCCAGATTGAACTCTTAGCCTGAATGCCAAGCGTCACGTCTAGAGGAAACCTGGCACAATCCTACGGTGAAGGTGAAGGTGGTGGCAGCATCATGTTGTGGTGATGTTTTTCAGCGGCAGGGACTGGGAGACTAGTCAGGATAGAGGGAAAGATGAACGGAGCAAAGTACAGAGAGATCCTTGATGAAAACTTGCTCCAGAGCACTCAGGACCTCAGACTAGGGTGAAGGTTCACCTTCCAACAGGACAACAACCCTACGCACACATCCAAGACAACACAGGAGTGGCTTCGGGACAAGTCTTCGAATGTCCTTGAGTGGCCCAGCCAGAGCCCGGACTTGAACCCGATCGAACATCTCTGGAGAAATCTGAAAATAGCTGTGCAGCGACGCTCCCCATCCAACCTGACAAAGCTGGAGAGAATCTGCAGAGAGGAATGGGAGAAACTCCCCAAATACAGGTGTGCCAAGCTTGTAGCTTCATACCCAAGAGAACTCGAGGGTCTAATCGCTGCCAAAGGTGCTTCAACAAAGTACTGAGAAAAGGGTCTGAATACTTATGTAAATGTAATATTTCCAGTGTTTTTTAAAAATAAATGTGCAACAAATTCTAAAAATGTGTTTTTGCTATGGCATTATGGGGTATTGTGTGTAGATTGATGAGGAAAAAAAACAACTTAATTAATTTTTGAATAAGGCTGTAACGTAACAAAATGTGTAACAAGTCAAGGGGTCTGAATACTTTCTGAATGCACTGTATAGTTTAGATCACAATAACCAATTAGAGTTCTCACACAGAGAGAAAAATGCCTCCAGTGGCCTCACTTTAATAAAATGTCTGTATAACTCCTATTCCGTTACAGGATATCCAATCAAGCCGTACCAGTGGCCTTCTCTGCTTCAGAAGTGCATGTTGACCCACTGTGTGACGTGTCTAAGTGCTCCCCCTCAGCCATCCTCAATGTTCTGAGAGCCAGGGACAGGCAGAGGGAACCGCAGAGACCATACTCCCTACCAACACAGACAGGGATCCAGAAACCACAACCCTGCAAGAAACAGCCCATTAACATGGCCATCAATCAGGGACCACCATACCTGCTACCTGAGCCCAGCCCCATAATCACCAGCATAACCCCTCAGGCACTCAGGACTCAGGAGTTCTCTCAGATAGCCATGGAGCAAGAGAAGGTGGAGAGGGAGGGAGAGATCACCCCACTAGTGATACCAGTGCTTCCTGCAGTCTTCATCTCCAACCCCCTCTGTCTCACCATGGAGGACCCCTACTTTGGGCTTGACTCACCCCTGGATGCTGAGGCTCCCAGAGGGTCTGATGATGAGGAGGAGCTGGCTCCACTGAGCCAGTGGACAGAGAACCCCTGTTTCAACGGACCCAGTCAGCTGATGGAGCTGCCAGCCCTCACCACCATCAACGCTGCCCCAAGTGCAGTTTACTCAGATGAAGACAGTCCACCTCCATTACCTGAGAGAACTGCTGAATCATATGTACTGGCTGCTGCAGCAGGTGCATTTTGATATGCTTACTGTTTAAAATGTGGGATTAACCAATTCTAATTAATTACTTGGAGGACTTAAAAATATATTTATGTGCCCCTCAGAGCTCTCTGATAATATCTCTAAACCTAAGATGTTAGAGGTCATCCTCCCTTCTAATGCTGCAGCTGAGGCCCTCGGGGGGAGGAACGGTGAGTAGTGGGCCTGTGAAGGCACTCATAATACTCTTTATAAGCTCTTCTTGATAAGCACTCAAACATGCATTTCTTCTCAACCTCATTTTCCCCCATAGGAAGTCCCCCGTCGCCTATCCCCCCACTGCCAGAGAGAACGCCAGAGTCCTTTGTGTTGGCCAACGATGCCGGTAGGAGCACTCCTGTCTCCCCCCCCCTCTCAGTCCCTGTGGAGGTGGTGGTCCAGGCCAGGCCAGAGGACAGCAGGATCGGAACATCCTTGGAATGGTGTGGCCGTTTAGGGGACACACCAGCTCTGGTGGAGAAGAGATCTTGGACGAGGAGCAGGAGCTTAAAAGTTAAAATGACAACACTCTCAGGTACATTTGTCAAAGATTTCTCTCAGACTGATAGAGGTATTTTTTTATTGATTGTTCATTTAAAAAAATGATTAATGGGATAGTCACACAACGCCATTTGATTTTAATCCATGTCTCTGGTCTTTTCCCATTACAGTATCACCCCAGGTTACGGTATCACCCCCGGTTACAGTGCCATCACCGGTTCCAGTGCCTCCCCGAGTTACATTTTCGGTACCTGCTCCCTGTACATCTATAAACCTTCCTCCTCCTCCTCCCCCTCCCTACCCTCTGGCCCCGCCTCTCTCACCAGGTAAGCAAAAGTGACAAACATTTTATGGTTTCAAAGTAACTTTTTCTATATTGAGGGGTCCTCACTGACTTGTTTGTTTTCTTGTGATTGCTCAGCGAGTCTGACTCCCCCTCTACCTGAGAGAACCCCAGAATCCTTCATCGTGGTGACGCAGGAAGGTGAGCATATCTCTTCATCATCATCACCATCATCATCATAGTGCTGCTGTCGATGTTAACCCTCCAGAAATAATTAATTAACATGTAAATGGTTCTGTGTGTAAACTCCGACAGTCTGACTAATCTGACGTTCTACTGTTTGGCCAGTTGCATTTGATCAAAACAGCGGCCCCTGCCTGCAGAGTCTGAGCAGTCAGACCACAACCAAACAGCAGAGGATCGGTACGTCCTCAGAGTGGTCGGGGAACTCCCAACCCAAAAGATTCCTGGATGGAATCATGAATCGGAGCAAGGTAGCGGACGTGCTGTAGCTGTCAAGACAATAAGGAGACACCCTCATAGAAATAATTCTACTCCAATGGGGATGGTTTTAGTAATTATATTTCTATGGTCGCACCCATAACCATATATTTAGAGAGTTGGGAATATTGTTCTAATTCTAGACATTCAGTTACATAGCATTATTTAAATAGTCCCCTTGTAATGGTAATGAGGCGCTAACATGGCTGTCATAGAATGTTGAAGTGACATGTAAAAGCATCATAATGCAGAAACCTCAGTGGCCCAACTCTCTAAATACATGGCTCTGGTCACGCCCCCTTACAGTAGCGACTCACAATCTCATACAGTCTCTTACTGATGTGTATTTAATAGGTACATCTAGTACAGGATGCTGCCACCCACCCCTTTGTGTCATAGATTAACTCATCTTTCCTAAATGCCCTTTAGACATGTAAAAATCCCTAAGCATTTGTATCTCCTTGTGATTCATACTATGACTCAGATGTTCTGGTTGTTGTTTATACTTTAGTACATTAACACAACACTGTAAACTGTTCCCTCAGAGTGTCCGGGCAAAGAGTCCACGGCAAGGTAAGCTATTTTCACAGTATTGACTGAAAAAAGCCATCTGTCTTTTTTAGTGTTGTTTCCTTCTTCTGCTATCGGTCAAGTCTGTCTGTTTGGAGTTAAGAAGAACTAAGTCAACCCGGTTGCTCTGGGCTCTACTCCCTCACACAATTAAAAAGCCCTAATAAGGATCCTAGAATAGTCATTATACAGAAGCTGATGAGCACTAATGTCAGTGTAAAGATTACAGAGGTACTCTTTCAAGCCACTGGAGAGAGATATTGAGCTATCTGATGTTTGAGAGAACAAAGGCCTGGTACACTCATGTCTGTCTGTTGGCGATGATTTATGGGCCAGTGTTGTGTGAATCAAAACGTATGTTGCAACACACAGAACGTAGACCCGCAATTACAACTATCAACTCTGTCTCAGTAACTACACAGGCCCATGTAAATCTGACATCTCTCCTTATTTAGAGTATTCAAACCCCACTAATCCAACCATCCGCCCTATTCTCATTTAGTCATGACTTTGAATTAAACTTTTTTTTAAATGTCTCCATAACTGTATAACATCGGATGACTGTTTCTCAGCTGAGATGGAGCTTCAGCAGCCTGTGGTCAACAGCACCTCAACCAGTTCTGGGACCGCTGAGACAAAATCGGACAAAAACAGTGGGAAGGGCATGTCTAGAACAAAGGTAATGGCTATGTACATAGAATTACAGTAACTGACAGACTTGATCTACTGGTTAAAAAATTGGAAGAGGATCTGGTGTTTCTATATTGTGCTATTATCTGAGTAGGGGAGAGTGGGGTAAGTTGAGCTATTTTCAACACTCGGCATCACTCCGTCAAGGGAAATGTTGTATTCTTTCAAACAGAGTTATGTACATATATTTCAGGATGTTGTGTAACCCTGAAAATAATAAGAATTCATGTAAACATTAGTTTTGAAAACATAGCTTATCCATAAAAGTGGTCTCTTGGCAAGTTGAGCCGCGAAACAGGGTAAGTTAAGCCTCATACAAATTTGTGTACTGAGTGAAACATTAACACTACCTTTTAAAATCATGTATAGCTTTATTTCCCAGACAACTGAACACAATTACAATCACTTTTTTGCCTTTTAATCATTTTAGGCTTAACACCTTTTATTTTACTAGGCAAGTCAGTTAAGAACAAATTCTTATTTACAATGGCGGCCTACCGAAAGGCAAAAGGCCTCCTCCGGGGACGGGGCTGGGATTAAAAATAAATAAATAAAAATATATGTAGGACAAAACACATCACGACGAGACACCACACCACTACATGTACATAAAGAGAGACCTAAGACAACCACATAGCATGGCAGGAACACATGACAACACAGCATGGCAGCAACACATGACAACACAGCATGGCAGCAACACAATATGACAACAACATGGTACAGTAGCAACACAACATGACAGCAGGACAACATGGTAGCAGCACAAAACATGGTACAAACATTATTGGGCACAAACAGCATAAAGGGCAAGAAGGTAGAGACAACAAAACATTACGCGAAGCAGCCACAACGGTGTCCATAAGACCTAACATAGGCCAGGCCCTGTTGTTACCTCATATCCTAGAAATAATGCCTTGCATGGGAAGAAAACACATTTTCTTAACTTGTCATTGGCTCAACCCAACTTACTATATTAGCCCACACAGCTACAATGATGCACTTTCATGCTAGCTTTAGGACCTCATATTGAAGCTTATGGAGACCCCAACTGATATATAGAACAATCTTACAATGATCTACTTTGGTTTAGATTCAAGCATCATGAAACAGCTAACACACATTAATTTGACTTGGTGAAAATCAGTTTTTTGGACATAATTTGCTTTTTACATGTGGTTTCTTCCTTCACAGACCATACGGTTTCCTAGAAACATGGGAGGCCCAACTTACACCACTCTCCCTCTATGTCTTATCATCTAAAGCCAGCGGTGTCTGTTTTTCTTTTTCAGAGCCTGAGGTTCTTCACTGCCAGACAGAAACGTAAGTAACAGATATCTCTGTAAATTGATCTGCTGCCTGGAACATACATTCCCCACCTATATTGTCCCTCTACTAGATAAAATAGTAACACATTCTTCCCACCCACAGCAAAGACAGCCGCCCCACCAGCAACAACCCACTCTGGATCTCCTCCTCCTCCTTATGGTGCCTCTGCCTCATCATCAGTTTTCAAATTTGGTAAGCATTCTCAAAAGAGATCCATGCAAATCTCATTAAGCATCAATAGTCATTTTAATTCAAAAGTCTCTCAAAGTATCATAAAGAGTCTCAAAGTTTGTTACCTCTCCAGGATTTGGGAGTCGTTTTGGGAAGCCTAAAGGGCCAAGGAATCACCCTGAGATGTGGCTGTGAGACAGCCAGTCAACAAAGCTGGACATGTCTGGCCACTGTCCTGAGATCACAGGGCTGGAACCCTGCATGGGGCTACTGGATACTGGCTACTCAACTGGACTAGTGATAGCCTGGTCCCAGGCCTGTAAGTTCTGTTTTACCAACTCCTGTGTCATTGTCAAGTGAGACTAGTGACAGTTCCCAGTGGACTTATCACAGTGTGAAGGAAGAGCATTCAATGAAGACATGGAGGATAACATACTGTACTGTAGCATTATCTCTCATCTTTTCTGTAAGGTCACAAACATTGTTTCTCAAACTGCTGTTACCGCCCGGTGATCAACCTCTGATGAGCTTTGTACAGAAGCACCTGCTAGTCATGACAAATTGATTGTACTGTAGTTGCGAAGGATGCATTCAAACGTTGGCAAAAGATGGATGAGTTGATAAATATGTTTAGGAGAGGGCTACTTTTAACCATTTTACCTGGACAAATACTGTAAGGTACTTTGAATTGTTGGTAACACTTGATACATGTTACCAAAATAGTTGTATATGCTGTTTGATTTTGTTTGTTTGTATAGGGCTACTTTTGATCTAGTCTGCACTGTTTGGTGTGAATGATACCCGCCAGGATGGGGAAACTATTTTTATGATAAATAAATACCATAAGGGATAAGAAGACAGGTTTCACGTTCATTGTTGTAAGTTGGTGGATGTGTTTTCTATATATTCAATACCTATTGCTCTAAATTTACCCATTTATGAGGATCACTGATTTCTTCTCTACAATGCTTACAAAAGTCATGTCACTCAGATGTTTCATACAATAATACAGGCATACAGTTATTTATTACAAAAAAATAAATACCGGAAATGTTTATGCATTCCATTAGGTGTTTTAAACCCAATTTACATGACTGATCACACTTAACAGAATTCTATTAAATGTAACTTATTATTATTTTTTTAGCAAAAAAACAAAACTACTTTTTCTTCACACAGCATAGTAAAAAATGGATATCATTTGTTAAAATACAAACAACAACAACAACAGTAATTATTTGTATTAACACAACACATAGCATGCCTTGGTCATCAGGCACACTACACACCACAGTAGAATATGACAAAGGTCAAAAGAAACCATAGCTGGGTCGTTCCATTTAATATTTTAAGTAGAAATTGTGAACCAATATAGAATTTGTAAAATCCTGCTATATTCAAATAAGTGCCCTTTAATATAGATAATAAATCAATTTTTTTAATGAATAAAGATCTGATTAAATTATTCCTTTTTAAAACTTTTCTTCTCCAAAACATTGAACATCTAATAATCAAATCAAAGTTTATAAAGCAGGTGCCTGCCTGCTTTTTCTGGAGTTTTATGGTGGAAAACTGAACGGGTGGAGCATCACACCTCAACCCATTGATAAACAGGCTAGAATGTTTTAAAATTTGTGAAACTTGCTTTCAATTGCCACTCCCTGTTGTAAACAATAAGCTTCCATTCCTCCTGTCACAGGGGGATTTATGGCTGATTTAAGATGAAATCTTCAACCCTGTTACGGTGAACCCTGTTTCTTTATTTCGCACTTAATAGGCACTTACTATATCATTTTTTTTTATTTAACCTCATGAGACGGGAAAATTTGTTCTTTATGAAGTGGCTGGCACTTTTCTCTAAAAAACAATTAGGCAATGTACATGTACATACACCTTGGTACTCTATCTTGACTGGTAAAGCGAGTTGCTTCAGTAACTCATGAAAAAAGTTAGGAAACTCCTCAGAGGGATATCAGTTTCTACAAACAAATATAAAACAACACTGCCACTGTTTCAAAATTTACTTCAGAAAAAAAAGGGCTTGTCTTAAACTGCATTTACACATAAAAATAATACATAATTTCAAGAAGAAGAAATTCAGAGAGTATTATTATTATAATTTTTTTTACATATGAATGTCAGTCATAAATGTACACAGTTAAGTTCCTTTAAATGAGCTCCTCTACCTTAGAGGGTAAAGTAGGTTAAGGTGTAAAGGGGAGGGCAGGTCATTTGAAGAAGTCAGTGGGGTATTGACGCTGTACATCATGGTGGGGTCGGGGGGAGTTGTAGTCTAGACCAGGGGGAGGCCGGACCAGGGCCTGTGGAAGCCTGGGCTCCAGTGTGGGGGCGTTAGAACCAGAACCAGAAGAGACAGGTGGCAGGGGCCTGATGCCCGTGTAGGGAGGTGGCAGGTGGACAGACTTGGCAGGCTGAGGAGGGACTGGTTGGGGCTCTCTGGGTGGAATACCAGGCCTCTGAAACACCGGTTCCTCTGTCTTGGCCACTCCTCCCTGGGTCCTGTCTCTCTGTGGTGGACCAGCGCAGTGGAGCACTTTGGCATCTGGCTGGGCCGGGGAGAGGGAGGATGAAAAGATTTGACCTGATGTTATGCTCTGGTCGTTGGGCTTGTGTTGGGCGTGTTCCCCCCCATCCTTCTCCTCATGGTACTGTCTGAGGCGGATGTGCCAGGCCAGGCTGCAGACTGCCGAGACAGTCTTGAACTGGTGGATAACATTCCTGGGGATGAAGTAGATGTCGTCGTCACACAGCTGCACGCGGACATAGCGGATGCCCTCCCGCCTCAGCTGGTTCAACTTGGCATCGTCCACCCACTGGACACACTGCAGGGAGATGAGGATTATGGGTAGGCCTACCTGATCCTCCTAATTTCTCCTCATTGGAACTCCCACAAACACCAATTGTTCATTGTATCAATGTTTCGGCCAGAGACCTTTTTTAATCCTGATCCTTCCCAAACATAAGAAGTAAACCTGACATGCCTGGTATCAAGACCAACACTGCTAACTCGGGTCATTCTCTGTGGCCAAAATGTAAGCCTTTCGTTCTGCTAAATAAAGCTCTAAACTAACTCACTAAATTGCATATTATGTCATCTCCTCCAAGGCTTTTTGCATCCAAATCTGACATTTGACCAGCTATCATCCCACACAGAGGAGAATCATGCATCACCCTAACATGTTCAAGGTTCAATTAGAGCTCAGTTCCTACCTGAGATACAGGGGGCTCATACAGATCCAGCTGCAACCTCTGGACCACATCGTTAAAGTCCTCCGCGTGGAAACACACCGCGTCTTTGGTTATCCTAGGACGCTCACTCCTGTTGATCAAAGAACCATCACAATAGTTAGCTCACCGCAATAGTTAGCTCACCGCAATAGTTAGCTCACCGCAATAGTTAGCTCACCGGACATATGGATCACACCTAAATAAATGTTGATAAAATGTGAAAGACTCAGTGGTTTAACAAATAACAGGCATCCTTTATAACAACAGTAACACTGGATGAAGCTTCCCAAACTGGAATTCTTTCACCAGTACATTCATACTGCATTTCAGCCGAGAGCACTTCACAAACACTCATCATTTCCCAAAACCACAGTAAAAACCCACCACTCTCCAAACTGCACAGCCTTCAGCACACCCACAGCTGCTGTACTCTGCCAGTCAAAGCTCTGGCCCACGTGGTCAGCATGAGCCCTGGTCCGGTCCTCAAACAGCACTTCTCTGGGCTCACTGGTCCTAGGAAGGTAGTGAAGGTTCTTTATCTCGTTCATGGACCTGCAGGGAAAAGAGGCAGGACATGTAACACTACAGTCATCCACCAGCAGTGAGGCATGGCCAAAGTTAATGACGTCAAGGCTAGAAGGGCCAATCCAGTAGAGCTAAAACGAATTAAATCTGATTTGAAAGATCCTAGACTCTAGTAAAACTACACGGACTATACAAACATTAAGAACACCATGACAGACTGACCAGGTGAATCCAGATGAAAACTATGATTCCTTATTGATGTCACTACGAACAGTGTACATGAAGAATAGGAGACAGGCTAAAGAAGGAGTTTTAAGCCTTGAGACAATGGTGACATGGATTGTGTATGTATGCCCATTCACAGGGTGAATAGATTTAAGTGCCTTTTGAACGGGTTATGGTAGTAGATGCCAGGTGAACCAGTTTGTGTCAAGAACTGCAACGCTCAACAGTTTCCTGTGTGGATCAAGAATTCACACAGGAAACTCAAAGGACATCCGGCCAACTTAACACAACTGTGGGAAGCATTGGAGTCAACATGGGGCCAACATCCCTGTGGAATGCTTTCGACACCTTGTAGAGTCCATGCCTGACGAATTGAGGCTGTTCTGAGGGCAAAGGGGGTGCAGCTCAATATTAGGAAGGTGTTCTTAATGTTTTGTACATTCATTGTATAAATAGGTTTATACTTGTCCTGAGATCTACCTGCGCCGTTTGAAGGGAGACTTGGGCATGTCAGCGGTTGGCACCATCTGCTCACCCGGCCGGACCCACATGATGGGTCCATCATCACTCTGGGAACGACAGTCTAGCTTCAGGCTGGAGAGACTGCCCCAAGGCAGGGTCATCTGAATGGACAAGACACAGAGGGTTAGAGCAACAATTATATACTGTAATACACATAGCCAATTCTGAGTAATTCAAGTTAGACACATTGAGACAGAAATTACTAGCAACAACCATTTTTGTCTCACTGTCTGTCAATTACAGTGCATTCGGAAAGTATTCAGACTTCATCCCTCTTTCCACATTTTGTTATGTTACAGCCTTAAATATTTTAATAATACCCCATAATGACAAAGTGAAAACAGGTTTTTAGAAATGTTGGCAAATGTATTTATTTAAATTGAGTTATTTAAATAAGTATTCAGACCCTTTGCTATAAGACTCAAAATTAATCTCAGGTGCATCCTGTTTCCATTGATCATCCTTGATTGGAGTCCACCTGTGGTAAATTCAATTAATTGGACATGATTTGGAAATGCACACCTGTCAAAATGAGGTCTCACAGTTGACAGAGATTGTTGTCCTTCTGGAAGGTTCTCCCATCTCCACAGTTCTTGGTCATCTCCCTGACCAAGGCCCTTCTCCCCCGATTGCTCAGTTTGGCCGGACGGGCAGCTTTAGGAAGAGTCTTGGTGGTTCCAAACATTTAAGAATGATGGAGGCCACTGTGTTCTTGGGGACCTTCAATGCTGCAGACATTTTTTGGTACCCTTCCCCAGATCTGTACCTCGACACATTCCTGTCTTGGAGCACTACTGACAATTCCTTCGACTTCATGGCTTGGTTTTTGCTGTGGGACCTTATACAGACAGGTGTGTGCCTTTCCAAATCATGTCCAATCAATTTAATTTACCACAGGTGGACTCCAATCAAGTTGTAGAAACATCTCAAGGATGATCAATGGAAACAGGATGCACCTGAGATTAATTTTGAGTCTCATAGCAAAGGGTCTGAATACTTATGTAAATAAGGTATTTCTGTTTCTTAATAAATGTGCAAAAATACATTCCGAATGCACTGTATGTTCTAAATTACTTGCAAGAACAGTAGGCCAGTAAAACTGAATCCAACGACACTCCATTTTGTTAATCATTGGGTGAATTCTAAGTAAAATCATCCCTGCCTTTTCAGTCTGACTGACCTTTAGAAAGGGGGACTCCTCCAGCATGTCCAGGAACTCTGGGAAGTAGTCCCCCACCTCCTCAGCCATGGCTCCCACCAGACTTATCTGTCTCATGGGACCGGCCCGGTATGTCCCAGAGCAGTAGGTCCGACCGACCTACAGACACACAAAGGGGGAGAAGTTATATTGATTTGACTAAATCTGAAATTAATGCAATGCCAAAATGCATTTGTTTTAGGATATATCATTAGGATATTGGATTAACACTGACCCGGCTGGATGGTTTGCTGAGTATGGAGCTGTGCAAGGCTTTCCAACATTTACAGTAGCTAACACTAGTTAGTGCAATATAATCAAGCAGTGCCCTGAAGGCAACATTCACCATGCATTTATTTAGCACCCCTGAACCCATTAGTAGCCCTTGGATATTCTAGTGTAACAGCTGCATTATTCAGGCCTAGGCTAATTGTCTGTGTAAACTGCACAGAGCTCTGTATAAACTGTGTGTGTGTGTCCACCGGTCTGTCAAACACAACAATGAAACATCATGGAACAAGAGCCACTCAATCAGGCCTCAAGGGAGCATAGCAACAGGGAAAACTTGGCAAGAATTCAGCTATAGACTCAACGTTGGTGTACTTTGGACTGAAACAACTATTGGGAAGGGAAACAGACTGAGCTCGTGTATTACTTTGTCTTAGATAAGTACTGTTGTTGTCTAAGAGCTGAAACCAATAGCCAAACAGTTATAACACCTGATTCAGTTGGTCAATTTATCAGGCTGGTTGAGGTGTTGATGATGGGCTGGATAAAATCCTGCCCACCCTGTAGCTCTCCAGGACCAGGATTGGTGACCACTGACAAAACGCAATAAGTCCCATACAGGCAATATCAGGACACTGACAGGCCATTTCCATGAAGCTTTAATACTATACCTGAGAGTGGAAGTTAGCAATAGTAGTGGTCTCTATTTCCTTCTTCCCCAGGATCTCCATCTTGACCGGCGTGGAGGGGAAGTTGAAGGCAAAGTAGTCCAGGAAGTCAGGTAGGTAGGCAGCAGCCCCGTGAACCACAGCCAAGGCGTAATGGGCTGCCCCTCTGGGTCTCTCAGCGAACGCAAGCTCTAGGAACTCCTGGGTGAAGTGCTCCATCTCCCCGGGCCGTAGAGAGGCCAGCTCATCAGCGTAGGCGTGCAGGACCGACGCCCCACCGTTGGCCTGGCGCTCCTCGTGGATAAAGCGTCCGTAGATGGTGCCTGTCTGCAGAGACGAGCTGCGGATTAAGTGGTCTTGGGGGGAGAGGAAGGGGGGGTGGGTGTGGTTGTGGCTGTGTACCCCTTTAGCAAGGTGATGGTTGTTGGGGCCTGTGCCAGGCTGGCAGTGTTTCCCCTCCTTCACAGGGCCAAGGCGGGCTGAAGGACTGTGGTCAGCCAGACCTCCGTACACAGTCTGGACCTCCTTGTTGTATGTGCGGATCTTCTTACCACGCTCATCCTCACGGTGCCTCCGCTTCTTCTTCTTTCTCCTCAACAAGTACACCTCTAGGGACTGGGCCTGGCTGTTCTCATCATGATGGGGCTCTGGAGGCAGGAAGACTATAGCTCATTACATCATTTGTCCAAACCAAAATTGCAATTGTTTCACAACCATGAATATGCAAAACATCATCACCTGTTCATGCACTTTGCATGTGCATTACCTGGCTGCTTCTTTTCAACGTGTAAACAAACAGATTTGTCTGTTTGTCTGACTTAATTGTAAGTTTGCATACGATTCAAGCAATTAAGAGTTGACATTTTAATCATTAATAGAATGGAATAGAATATGTATATAGAATAACCTACCTTTATTTGTCTTACATAGGTCTACTCCATGTTTCACGTTAGCCTCGGTGTTTTCCTTCTTGGGTTTGAGTTTGAGCTCTTTCTCACTGTGCTTTTCCTTGTTCTCCTGTATCTTGGCCTTGGCCACTTTGAGGGGCGTGAAAGTGAACAGTCCAGGCGGCACAGGAGGCAGAACCGTTTTTTTCCCCCTGTCGAACTTGGCTGCAGCGGGTACCACCTTCTGCGCAGGCAGAGGTTGAGGGTTCGTGCCCTTTGCGCCTTTGGTGTCGTTGTGGTATTGCTGGTGCTGGTGGTGATGATGCAGAGTAGGTTTTTCGGTGCTGGAGATGCGTGGTTGGCCATTCTGATGCGGCTTGTGTATCCGCTGCTGTTGAACATGTTGTGGGTGATGGTGATGGTGGTGATGATGATGGAGCTTCACTTTCTTCGCCTCCTTCTCGGATGAACGCTGGCGTTTATCCGCTGACGGTGACAGCTCCCTCTTGTCCTTTTTCTTCTTTTCTTTGGGTAATTTACCAAGACTGTCCCTTACCTTATGTTCTACTTTAATACGGACCAAGTCGACCTTTGCAGCCATTTTGCACGTATATTTAAATGGCTAGTAATTCATACTGCGCAACTCGATCTGAATTTGTAGTTCTTGTGTGCATCCAGTGATCCTGTATTTGCAGTTTTTCCACCATTTCTGGTCTATCGGCACCTGATGCGCACGCTCAGTATGTGAGCTCTATGGGTTGTGTAGTTTTTGAGTTGCATGGGCTGTATGGGAGTTGAAGTTCCTTTATAGGAAATACGTGCACCCCTGCACGCAATCACTATTACAGCTGACGTAATGTTTTTCATAAACTGAGCACCTCTGACAGATAGCGCGGGGCAGACACTCAGTAGGCTATAGCGCGCACTGTTCAACATTTCACATTTTATTTTGTAATGAGCTATGTCTGTTCTATGCATGTCATTTTTCTTAAAACATTGATTCTATAATAATATCATATTCTTCATATTGTATTTGCAGATACAGCTGCATAGTTATTACTTTGGTGTAATGTACTTAAGTAGTACTTTCAAGTGTTTTTACTTAAGTCGTTTTTTGGGGTAACTAACTTTACTACATTCCTAAAGAAAATTATGTACTTTTTACTCCATACATTTTCCCTGACACCCAAAAGTACTCATTACATTTTGAATTCTTAGCAGCACAAGAAAATTGTCTAATTCACACACTTATCTAGAGAACATCCCTACTGCCTCTGATCTGGTGGACTCACTAAACACATGCTTTGTTTGTAAATGATGTCTGAGTGTTGGAGCGTGCCCCTATGCAATCCTAAAATAAAAAATATAATGATGCCATCTGGCTTGCTTTATATAAGGAATTAGAAATGATTTATAATGTTCCTTTGATAAAGTATATTTTAGCAATTACATAACTTTTAAAACGTAAGTATATTTAAAACCAAATACTTTCACTCATGTAGTATTTTACTGGGTGTCTTTCACTTGAGTCATTTTCTATGAAGGTATCTCTACTTTTATTTAAGTATGAAAATTGGGTAATTTTTCCACCGCTGGTTATTACAGCAGACAGGATAGTTTCATTATACCATAAAATACACTTTACACAAAGGAATATGTTTATGTTTTCAAACTTTATTTATCAGTGCATGAACAGTGCCATGACTACATTATTTCTTCTCACCACCTTATTTTCTTCTCAATTACTTAAAAAAATAATAGAACGATTTACTTTTTGTTATTTTTTTTTGAATGAAGATAAGTATTTATACAGGTGCTGTACAATTTATAAACATTTACAACTACCACATTATGTAGAGACCAAAAGGCTGTTCTGTTGAAGCAATGCAAGGCCACATTCTTATATAGACACACGTGACATGAACAATAGGATGTAAAAGAGAAATTATATAGAATATATAGAACGTTGAAGAGTTAATCAACATCAGTATACTTCTCTAAGATTTTATCAAGAGACAATTCAATTCACATTTTGCTACACCACAGGACAAGCAACGCTGACTAATCTGTGATGTCAATAGCTTTTAATGAAATGTCCATATATTGTGAGTGCATAATTCAATGCAGTCCCTTGTTTTCCATGGTTGCTAGGGAGAGAAGACTGCTTTGTTTAACAGACTTTAAGATGGACACACAAACGTAGGGTCTTAGTAGATTTTTTTCAAAGCTGCTACATAAATTAAATTGAATAAAATTAAAACAGAGTAGGCTATATCATAACAATTGTTTAAAATTATGTTATTTTGTAAAGGTTTCTGGGATTCTGAATCTGACCGAGTATCTTTACTTCCTCCAGAAGAGGGCACTATAGTCTAAAGTGTACCAGAATATACCAGGATATGTTTGGTATTACATGATTTATTGGACTGGTGTACAATTGAAAGCACATTTTGATGTGCACGTTAGAATAAGAAAAACTGTGGTGTCACAAAAATGCAAAGGTCTCACCTTTTACCTTTAATCTGTTTATATAGCTAATTTACCTCCACATTTAGATTAGGAAACACCTTGCTAAATAATACACAGATTAGATAATGTACAGTCAACGCTACAGCAATATCTAAAATCCATACCTGTCAGCTTGTATTATACATTTTGCCAGAGGACCTTAACCAACTCCTTACAATAAACAACATCACAGATTAAGGATGGAATAGGCTGTGAATGGATAGAATGGATTGTATAGGGATCATAGACTGACATACACAATTATCTCGTAGTCCATATGTCATTTACATGGCTCATCCAACATGGCGGCACAGTTAAATTGATAGTGATGCGTATGTAATGCAATGTACACTAGAACACAGTAGTCATGAGCAATATTTTAAGTATTCCCACAGGTGTCTTTGTGGCTAAAAAATAAATGTACATTTTCAGTGGTTATGTCTCTTCTACACATTCTATGTCTATGCTTTCGAGCTACATCAAAATGTAGTGTACTGTATGGATACGTATATACTATATACTGTGTGTATATATATATATATATATTCTTTGTCATATTTAATCTCAATAATTTACAATATGCTTCATAATAAACACACGTGTAGCAGTAAGTAAAACAATATACCTAACCACAAGTGTATGGTCTTCGGATAGATATGCATATAAAGCCTTGCCGTAATGATCTAAAATCTACTGCAAAGCTGATAATAACAGTGATTCAGAGTCTACACAGAGAGCATGTAGCCTACACACGCAGTTAACATGTCGGGACTGAATTTCTAGATATGGGAAGAAAATGATTGAAAACCCAACCCCCTTCATCTCCCAGTGACTTAAGGAATAATTACCATCACCTCTTTATACATCCATCAGGGATATAGCAGTGAATCAATCCCACAAGGAACACAAAACGCTGAGTGATTGCCTGGATAAGAGCCCATCTTTTTAAACCTTCATACAGAGCGACAAACGGCATCCTTCATCAAAGCCTCCTTTCATTACCTACAAAAGAGTTTCACAGAAAGAATGATGCCATGACATGAACCAACTCCCTCTCAACACGTCCGAGTCTCTGATTGGCACAAAACCGATTGGACTTCATTGTCCTTCACATCCTCCAGATCATCAGACAAGGCCCCATCGCCACTGCAAAGCCACAAACTGACTGCAATTTGAACATTAAGACAGCCTGTAGGAGGGTTGGCTGAGGCAATCTGTGAAAAGAAGCATTGATATGCAATAGGAGGCAATGTGATGATGAGGAGTGACACAGTGATGCAAAATAACCTCAATCCCCTACAATGCTCATTGGTCCATTCTAAATATCATTATAATGCTGATGAGCAGAACTGTAGAAGCCTTGTATGTATCTGTTTTGGACGGATTAGTCTGTCTACGATGCATCAGTTTCCCTCCACGTGAGAGTGGATCTTAGCTGAGCTGGGGACCTTCCATGGACCTGGGGTGATGGTAGCAGGTTTCTTACTGCCAGGGTTGCCGTTACATGTGTGCTCCTGGCTAGCAGCACTACTGGTGCTACCCCTGGTGTCCCTCTGGTTCTCCTCCTCCACTGCTTCTCTGTGTTTGCCCTCTCTTCCCTCTCTCTGACCCCCCTCTCTACGATTCAGGGTTCCACCCTCAGAGTCTGGCCACGCCTTTTCTCTCTGTGTCTGGGAGTGGGATCTATGAGGCTCGGCCCCTCCGTCTTTCCTGCGGCGCTCGCTGGTTCCCGAACCTCCGATCTCCTTCTCATGTCTGCGAGTGGGGTCCTCCTCCTTACGTCTCCTCTCTCTCCCCTGCATGCCCTCTCCAGAGGCAGGGTTGGAGCACCTCTGACCCTCATCCTGGCCCTTCGAGGGCTGCCTGGAGGCTCCTGCCTCTGGATTCCTCCTAGGGGTAGTCTTCCTGGGACTGGAAGAACGTCCCTCTCTGCCCTCCCGGCCCTTCAACTCCATTCTTAGGTCTCTCTCCAAAGACTCGTTCTTGTTTTCAACAGTCCCTGCCTGGTCTCGGTCTCCTCTGTCTGTCTTCCTGGGGCTCTGGGAGCGCTCCTTGGTATCAGCCCGGGCTTCAGTGGCTCTCTTGGGGCTAGCATGCTTGTTGCTGTGGGACGTGATGCAGTCACTCTTCTTGGGGAGGGTGTTGGGACTGGTGTGTCCCCTGTGGTGGTGAGGCTGCTGCCCTCTGGCCTTGATGGGCTCCAGCAGCCTGGAGGGGGAGGGGGCAGCGGTAACGGACGGGTCCCAGTCAGAGGGCTCCTCAGGGGCAGTGGTGTTGGCGGAGGAAGGGGGGGACAGCTCAGAGGTGGAGATGGAGGATGGAGAAGCGGGGGATGACTGCTCGTCGGATGCAGAGAGTCTTGGAAAGCTCGAGGATGAAATGTTAACTTTCTCCTTCATACCTGGAATAAAGGCATTGAGAGTCATAGTGAGTGAGAAATGAAATGTTTTCACCTCTAGCTAGCTGAGAGAAAGAAACAAAACAGATTGTGATATTGAAGCAGATTGGAAAGACAGTAGTTATATTAAAGGGATATATTGTATATTCAATATGTGAAGGTGGTGAAGAATCTTTAAATCTCTTGAAATAAGTGAACATATAACACAATTAACTGACTCGATCCTTCCATTATAACCTTTCAAATATGAGCTTTTGAGTCAAATAGACAATATGAAATCGGAGATATGTATCAGTGGAGGCCAGTGACATAAAAAGGGAGGTAGGTGCAAGGTTTTCTCCACAGTCGCACGGCTGACGGTTCAATTTCCCTCTAGAGCTGATAAGAGTAGCGCTGGCGTGATTGAGAGAGCAAAGATGTAGCGGAGAACCAGCAAGTGAGATGGACTTAGTGGAGCTGAAATGGGGGTTTTCAATTTCTATGAGGAACAACTCATAGAAATCCATTCTTCTTAATCTCAAGACAAGAGAGAGTTGATACCGGTGAACACACACACATCTTTTTAACGTTGGCCCTCCTTCCATTGATCAATATCTAGCTATTGACTTTCTCCTGGTCTCAATCGTTGTGATGTTGTGTGCGTTCAGTGGCGTCGTGTTTGGATTCTGTAATAACCTTAAAACAACCTCAGGGGCTCTAGAGCCACCTTGTGCTCCAGCATGGGTCTCAGGCCCCAATTCAATCAATTGCAGATAAAGGAAAACTGCAGTCTCACTCAGAATTCTAACTCTATATTTTAGGGACAAGATTGGTTTTGTCCTTGAGAAACACAACTTGTGGGGTCTTTTCATGGTAAACACCTCTAGTACTGCATTAACATTCAGAGTGAACCTGTACTGTAGTGCAATTTCCTTTATCTGTGATTGATTGAATTGAGGCCTTAGTTAGGAAACTTGTTTCCCCCGGGGCCACTGCCTCCGTTCAGACCACCTCCTACAGGTTACCGTTAGAGTAGCTCTCATCCTACGAGGCCTTGTCTGGACATAGGGCTGTTATGAGAGGAGCTGTCCAGTTCTGATTGGAGGAGAGACAGACAGAAGCTCATTTTAAAAGCCGTAGCACTATGAAAAGGAGAGAACAGAGGTAAAGAGGAGGAGAGAGGAGTACGAGGTGGTTTTACCAAGGCTATTAGGGACAGACCAAGAAAAGCAGTGAGGCCGCTAGTGATGCTCTGGTTTCATGTAGAAGCACAGGGTGGAGGAAGAACTGTTCACACCTACAGGGAGGAAGAAGAGAGAGAGAACAGTGCCAGGACAGCCAAACCAAGAGGTAGAGACAGACAGATAGAGCAGTATAAAGCGAGAGAGAGAGGTAAAGAGAGACGCCTGCAACAGCCTTCCCATGCAAAAAGAAAAAGGAGCTATGGTCATTTATATGTACTGTAAAGGCTGGGTTATATTCTATGGTCATTTATATGTACTGTAAAGGCTGGGTTATATTCTGTGGTCATTTATATGTACTGTAAAGGCTGGGTTATATTCTATGGTCATTTATATGTACTGTAAAGGCTGGGTTATATTCTGTGGTCATTTATATGTACTGTAAAGGCTGGGTTATATTCTATGGTCATTTATATGTACTGTAAAGGCTGGGTTATATTCTGTGGTCATTTATATGTACTGTAAAGGCTGGGTTATATTCTGTGGTCATTTATATGTACTGTAAAGGCTGGGTTATATTCTATGGTCATTTATATGTACTGTAAAGGCTGGGTTATATTCTGTGGTCATTTATATGTGTGTGTGTGTGTGTGTGTGTGTGTGTGTGTGTGTGTGTGTGTGTGTGTGTGTGTGTGTGTGTGTGTGTGTGTGTGTGCGCGCATTGGAAGCAGTAGTAACGTGTGAGTTCCTAGAAATAGAATCGTATTCTAGAAATATAACTAGAAATACTAGAACGGACACATTCTAATTCTATTAGTCCATGGTCAGTCTTATATGCGTATGTGTATCTTAAACAGTAGTAACAGTATCTGAATAGGCTAATTCTATGGTTGAGAACATGGTCACTCTTCTACGTGTGTGTTTAGTAGAATATTTGTCCTATTGAGTCCGAGGTCACTCACTGGGGTCGGGGACCCGGCCCAGGCCAGGTCTAAGGAGCAGCAGGACCTTTGTGCCACCAGCCTGGATCAGCTCGATTGCCCGGGTGTGTGTGATGCCCTGGGTGGGCTCACCATTGATCTCCACGATCTGATCTCCAACCTGTGGGTAACAACACACATGACATTACCTGTACAAACCAGGTTCTCTCTCAGACACCTTTCATCACACATGTAGTTCTGTACCCATTCTCATAGAGAGAACAGAAGAAGCCACCATCTATGAGAGCAGGTATTAATCGCCTGGGTTGACTCACATGTATCCTGCCGTCCTTCAGTGCAGGCCCCTCCTCTGCCAGTCTCAGTATGAACAGGCCCATGTTGTACTCTTTCCCTCCCCGCAGACTGAAGCCAAAACCCCGCTGGCCTCGTTCCAGCTCCACGTGAAAACAGCCCTGATACAGAGAAAATATAGGTCCAATTCAGTTATTCAGCTAACGTGTCGCTATAATGTCATGTTTATGTGGTAATAGATGTGTGATATGCTTTATGATATTCAGGTACACAATATTGTTCCCCATGGGTAGGAAAACATAACCACAAACACAGCAATAAACAAACCACTAACACACACAGGGTTAGCCATAGCCTCACCTGCTTGGGGCCTGAGGTGATGAGTTGTCCCATCTCGCTGATTGGAAAGGACTTATACTCCAGAGAGTCTCCATTCCTAAAAAGTCACAGAGAAAAAACATCACAGTGTCAGCGTACTCAGCAACTACAGTACCGGACAGGTTTTTTTCCTTCACAGGGTTTTTAGCGTCTCTTTGCTTCAGTATGATTATACAGTGTGGGTTAAATGTGTATACACTATAATTCTTCTGAAGAGACAAGCTGCTTGTTCTGTTAAATAAAGTAACTGCCGCTTGCAGCAGACGTCAATGCTTTACAGAGCTCATTACAATCCTTTGTAGGAGATGAGTGTCAGTCTTCTTAACAGTGTGCTTTCCCTGACTGGCTCTGTCTACAGGGAGAGTTTACATACTTAAGACTGACGAACCAACAGCCTCCCTCAGAGACCTGCCTGACACTAGCCATGTGTTAGAGATTACCGAGAAGGATGAAGGGTTTGACTTGATTAGAGAAGAGAGAAAAGGGAAATGAGGAGAGATACAGGGTGAAACCACACGGTGAGCAGAGCAGAAAGAGAGAGGGGGAGAAAGAGGGAGAAGGACAGAGAGAGATAGAGAGGGACAGAGAGAGAGGGAGAGAGGGATAGAGAGGGAAAGAGAGTGAGGGTAGAGGAACAGAGAGGGATAGAGAGGGACAGAGAGAGAGGGAGAGAGGGATAGAGAGGGAAAGAGAGGGAGAGGGGGGGGTAGAGGAACAGAGAGGGATAGAGAGGGAGTGAGAGGGGTGGAGAGGGACAAATAGAGAGAGAGGGATAGAGGGATAGAGAGGAACAGAGAGACAGACAGAGAGGGGTAGAGAAGGATAGAGAGGAATTTAGAGAGAGAGAGAGAGAGATAGAGAGAGGGATAGAGATGGAGAGAGAGAGAGAGAGAGAGAGAGAGGGATAGAGATGGAGAGAGAGAGAGAGAGAGAGAGAGAGAGAGGGATAGAGATGGAGAGAGAGTGAGAGGGATAGAGAGAGGGATAGAGATGGAGAGAGAGAGAGAGAGAGGGATAGAGATGGAGAGAGAGAGAGGGATAGAGATGGAGAGAGAGAGAGGGATAGAGATGGAGAGAGAGAGAGAGAGAGAGAGAGAGAGAGAGAGAGAGAGAGAGAGAGAGATAGAGATAGAGAGAGAGAGTGAGAGAGAGCAGGGTTAGGGGTGGCAAGGGGGATTATGGGTGCTGTAGTAATGAATTAAGTCTGAAAGGTAATCTGGTTTAAACAGGAAGATCAAAGACAGAGTGCAGCCAAACCACCCTCTGTTAACACTACTCTTTCCTCCGTTCCTCTTCAGAATGGGTCATGTAGCGGTGTGTGTGTGTGTGTCCACTCCTGTACCTGTCAGTGTGGCTGGCAGGCTGCTGGCCTATAGCTCTGTGCTGTGTTGCAGGGCTCTGCTTGGCTGAACTGGTTCCAGATGCAGGACCACTATTCTCTAAAAGAACACACAGAAAACTTTCAGTATGGAATGTCATGCAAACTAGCACTTTATCCTCTCCAGTCACAGTCATATCCATCCCATTCCTCTTTCACTTCTAACAATATCAAATGAACAAAAAACTGATAATGCAAGACTAACAAAACGTAGTAGTTCCACAGTAAACATAAACAAAAAGACTACAGAATCCCATATCAAGTAGAACTCTATATCCCAGAGTTCAGTGTGTCTGCAGAAGGTCTCACCGTCCTCCGGCACCACAGTGAGGGTGACAGTGTTGCCGGCCTCCTTGATGAGTTGGACGATGTCGTTGTGGGACAGTTCCATTATGGACTGGGAGTTGACCGCTGAGATACGGTCGCACACCTTCAGCTGACCGTTACGGTCCGTGGGGCTGCCCTCGATGATGCGGCCAATCTTGTGAGGGATAACTGAAGCGTGAGATAGAGAAAGAGATGACAGGACCATTTAACTCAGCTCTGTCAGGTATAGTGCAGACGGTGCTTGTGAACAGTAATTGTTTTTCATTGTACTACCAACCTGTTTATTCATTGTACCAAAGCAGTATTCAATAAAGCTAAATAAAGCTGTAATAGTAATTTTTTTACGTTATCAACAAAACACAATTTGAGAGACTATTTGTATTGCCATTTATCCCGTCCCTCATAGGAAGTACTTTATATTTGACTGATTCATCCTCACTCCTCCATGCGCCCGGTCTGCGTCTGTACTTCAGTGTACCATGGTACTGACTGCACTGCTTAAGAAACCACTACTCTGCCAGACAGACAAACAAACTCCAGTACAGCATGACTGAGCCATGAGAGAAAGTAGAAAGAAAGAATGAGAGAGAGAGAGAGAGAGAGAGCAAGAGAAAGAAAGGTAGAGGCTGAGAGAGAAAGTGAGAGACAAAGGAAGAAGCTGAGAGCGAGACAGAAAGGGAGAGAAAGCATGTCATTGCCATGCTCTGTGAGTTGAACAATCAGTAATATGCTTGGAAAGGCCAATGGTGCAAAAAAAGGCTACTTTCTACTCCTTTGAACAAGAGAATAATAACTACTTGAAATGGGCGGCATTGAGAAGAGTCTAGGTATTGTGACAGAGGAATAGAAGCATGGACACAAACAATTATATCCATAACAGTATATGCTTTGTATCAAAGGTTACATAGTCAAAACATTCCAAAGAACACAATCCATACAGACTTGCAAAGCATTCCGTCTACAAGCTATCAGACTAGCTGAGCTGAACATTCTATGATATGATGTTCTCTCTCACCTCCGGGAGGAGGCTTGTTCTTGGAGGTAAGGATTACGAAGCCGAAGCCTTCGTTGTCTTTGCGTTGCAGGGTGACGTTGTAGCACTCTGGGTGTTGGGGTGAGCTGGCCGTAGGGACCTCGATGCGGGGCAGCTTGGGTGAGCCGTTAACCAGGGCTGGAGCCACCTTCTGCTGACCACCACCAACGCCCTCCTCTCCACTTCCCTCTGATCACACACACAGGGAGGAATAGTTTTATATGGTGTAGTTTACCGTTTACATTTCAATCACTTAATTTTCAAGTTGTTTACGTTCTCTCTCTCTCTCACAGCCAATCATATGAAAGCTCAAAGGTATAAGTGGTTTATAATGCTCAGTTTATTCCACCACAGTATTCCTTTAGACTGATCCAATGTCATTCCAGTGCTCATTTTAAAATGAACCCCGCAATTACTGTGTTGAAAGAGTCTCTGATGTGTCTATGGCATATCTGAACTGTGCTCAGAATGGGAAATCAATATTTGGAGTGAAAATCTCTGTCAAGTCTGGATTTCAACCACAAAGCGTCTATGATTGATGCTTAATTTTTCCAGGTCAACCATGTCTGTCATTACAATACATCAAATCCAAAGCAATTTCAGAAGTGTTTTCTCTGTTGTTAAGTAAGTCATCTCTACCGCACTTCTCACAACTATCATCACTTTTAGATTAGTTGCATAAACACTCAAAAAACGATTTATCTGTCTCTGTCTCTAATTTCTCTCTCTCTCACGCGTACCTTTGTGAGCCAGTTTCCTGCGGACTGTCAGCATGACCTGTCCGTTGCGGGCAGCGTTGGTCATCAGCTCCAACACTTGCTTGTGAGACTTGCCCTTTACTGGCACCCCGTCGATACACATGAGCTCATCACCTGCCCGCAGACGCCCGTCCTTCTCTGCCGCGCCCAGGGGCACGATGGCACCAATGTACACCTGGAGACCAGAGAACAGAGGAGGGCATGATGAGATGTATCTAAGCCACTCAAACACATGGGGTTAACATTAACCAGATTTTGAGCCAGTTTCCCAGACCCAGATTAAGCATACCCATATGGACAAAAAATCATGGTCAATGGAGGTAACCCATTTAAACCACTAGGCTTAATCTGGGTCCAGGTAAGCAGCACACGGTTTTCCCAGTCTTAATGCTGGCTGAACCAGGATAGAGCAGTCTCTCTGGGTGGGTACTTACGGGCTGATCCGGCCCCTCTCCACCTAAGACGCGGAAACCAAAGCCTGACTCCTGGTTCCTCTTGATGAACACATCTAGGTCCTTGGTGTTGGGGGCTGGATGGGGAAGAGGAAGGAAAGCAGAAGGACACACTGAAATCCCTGCTGCTATGGAGGAACAGGCAAAAACAGACATATTATATGTTCAGGAATTATTAAAACAATGACAGTCAAGAAGAGTGATGTGTGAGACTGGCTAGGGGCTGCCAGTCACGTGAGGAAGTGGTATGTACTGTATACTCACGTTTGCTGTCCAGCAGGGCCTTGGACTTGAGGTAGAGTTCTGAGGGGTCAGGTTTGAGGGAGGCTGAGTTCATGGTGTTGGGGGGGAAGGGAAGAGGCTGGGGGGCCGGGGTCAGGGATGGCTCTGGGGTGCTGAGGGTCTCCGTGCTGGTGGTCATCTCCTTCTCCTGTCTCTCCTGCCTCTGCTGTGACATGGGAGCAGTGCACTGCGACACAACAAACCAAATGATTAAATTAAACTATCTTTTACATCACTTTTCATTTTTTTCTTCTTTTTTTTTTTATGGACAGTATAAAATAATCTACAACTCAGACACTTAGGGGTAATAGCGCTGGATTTAGCAAGACAGTACATGTTATTCTGTACTCACAAACTACCCTTAGAAGTTTTCTCCTAGTGTCTACAGTGCTGGCCTTTAATACAGTCCCTCATCAAGCTGTAGAAAAATACTTGAGCCAGTCTTCTATTTGGATGTATTCTATCTCAATACAAGTCTCTGCACTGATTCTGAGCCATTTACAAAGGCCTGTTTCTGACCCAGTAGAGTCATATACTCTGTTGTAAAGAAGGCACAACAGAACCACTGAACATGGCTTTACAGCTTGAACACTGCTACACATTACAGCTACTACCAGCCAGGATGTTAAAGAGCTGTTTGCCATGAGCACTTTCACCCAAGCGAGTCAGCCGGCTGCCTCCAAAAATAATACCAGTGTGTGCGTGTGGCTCGCGACAGCTCCCTGAATAATGTACTGCTCTCTACAGCAGACTACTGCAGGCGGGGCAGGAAACTAAGACAAAGTTATATCAGGGCTTGTTTTAATAATTCATCTGTTATCTGGTGTTTAAAAGCCCTGTGTTTCCATTTATGTTCCCAGACCCACTCTACATTCTCTAGCTGAGTCCCAAATGGCACTATTCCCCACATAGTGCACTACTTTGACCAGCGCCCTATGAGCCCTGGTCAAAAGTGGTACACTATGTGGGGAATAGGAAACCATTTGGGACACACGTCTCTGATTAGAATCCCCTGTAGAGGCTGTGGGGAGAGTCTCTGGAAGAGATGAGAAGGAGATGGGTAATTAAAATCATTTATTTTAACTTACAGGTTTTAGAGACTTCACAGGAGATGTCTGACCTGGGGAGAGTGAGAGAGAGAGAGAGAGAGAGAGAGAGAAAATGTTATTAGACAGAAAGATTACTCAATATAGTATAATAACAACGTATTATGGAGGACAGGTTCCAGTGCCTTAGGGGGATGACTGGGTTATTATGCTGGAAGTCTGATAGATTATTATACATCTCTATTTCTTTACAATATTGATCCTTCTCTGCTGTAGAATCTACATTCTCTTTCAACATATACTTCCCTAACGCAGAGGGGGGGGGGGGGGTTGTTCGGGCAGTGCATCATCAGTTTTTTTCTTTTCTGTCATTGCATTCATTAGAGAGCTACTTTTTAACTTGTCAGAAATGTCCAGATCAACTAGCCCATGCAGGTTTTTTTGTTGTAGTAATGTTCGAGTCACTCAAATATCACATGAATTCACATTAGACATGGCAAAATGTATAGAATTGCAAGAACATTTGCTTTAAAACTGCAAAATGTTCTCTGCTGCCCATGATTACTATTTTTTTTAATAGCAGGAAATAAACTCTAAACCTGCAAAATGTTCTCTCCGCCAACAAGAGGGGTGTGAACAGTGTTTGTGGCCATAGAAATAGATGTGGATGTTCCCCAATGCTGGAAGGGGGGCCTGAGTGAAAACGTTTGGGAACCCCGGCCCTACATAATGAGTAGTGACCATGATCGGAGCCCCATTGCCCCAAACATCACCTCTACCTGCTCTCCTCTCTAATACTAAAGCCAGCAAGATCATGGTTCAACTTGACCAGTTGGTGGCACTATACTCAAGCATCAGCATGGGAAGGATCTCTGATCTCAACAGAGAAACAGACTGAGAGAAGAGGGATGAGAGAATACATATGACATTGTGCCTCGCCATGGGTTAATGTAATGTATTATCCACACCTGCAACCACAGTCAGATTCAGATAAGGGCTCAGCAGTTCAGCCTCATTTAGAGATACACAGTGACCATGGGTGGTGGTAGGATGACCCAGGGATATCCATCTGTATGACACACAGCTAGTCACCACCTTTCATTGACCATGGGGAATGGTGACAATCCACATTGGTATTACCAGTACCACCTCGAGCAAGCCCCATTATTGCACAGCGGAAGCACCCTGAGGTAGGCTTCTGAGTGCGTGGTGTGGCCAGCCGAACAGGCAAGTTCCTGTTCCCCCTCTCTGTGGCGGTCAGTGGTGGAGAGCTGATGTTACCCCCTGGTCACAGACCCAGGTTCTACACCTCAGCCCCTAGGTGACGTCAGAGGGAGCTCTACAGTTATACACCTCTCCTCCTACTGATAACCCTGCCAGGCCAGGCTGTGGTCTCATGCAAGCCCCTCCATCAGTAACCCCTCACCCTTCCCTGGAGGAGTCAACAGCACAACCTGAACCTGCTCCCTCCCGACGAACAAAATCTCTGGCTGAAAATACTGCATCTTGACTCCTTAGGACCTTTCAGAGCACTGGAGCACACATCACTATGTGAACATACTGCAGCTTAACTCCTTAGCATTTTTCAGAGCATTTGAGCATATCTTTGTGGGTTAACACAACGTACATCTTGGCTATTGTGGTGCAGGCAAACGGAAAGAGCTTGTGTTTATTCAGTGACAGCATCCTATTTAAAGTGGTCAGCAGGGACACCATTACTTTCCGTCGCAGAAAATGTCAGACTGCCCGTTAGGCTGTCTGCCACTGAATGCTTATCTAACTACCTAGCCAAACACTAGAGTTTCTTGAAACTAACTTCCACTAGCATCCCCTCCTCCTCACCTCTCTGGTCAAGGCATCATATTCACAGCCCCACTATTACTGCTCTCTGAGCCTGCCTGCTTGTATGCAGAGGTGCAAATGAAATGGATAGTGGATGGATAGTGGGATAGACGAGCATGAAATTGCTTTATTAAACGGTGACTGGCTGTGGGGCTGGCCTTTGGGAGGGCCGGCTGCTGAGGAGCTGAACGGCCGTCTAATTGACTTCCTCTAGGAACTACTATTACTATGCATTCACAGCCGCATAACCTTGTCACACTAAAGTCATGCATCACTAAGGAGGCAGTGTACAGTTTAGTTTCGGAGCTCCTCTGAACCCCAGTATGTTGACTGTGAAGGCATGCAGCACCTCCCATCACCTCATCCTACTACCTATATCCACCTATCCATCTCCTCCTACCACCTATCCATCTCCTCCTACCACCACCTATCCATCTCCTCCTACCACCACCTATCCATCTCCTCCTACCACCACCTATCCATCTCCTCCTACCACCTCCTATCCATCTCCTCCTACCACCTCCTATCCATCTCCTCCTACCACCTCCTATCCATCTCCTCCTACCACCACCTATCCATCTCCTCCTACCACCACCTATCCATCTCCTCCTACCACCACCTATCCATCTCCTCCTACCACCTCCTATCCATCTCCTCCTACCACCTCCTATCCATCTCCTCCTACCACCTCCTATCAATCTCCTCCTACCACCTCCTATCTATCTACTCCTACCAACTCTTATCTATCTACTCCTACCACCTCCTCCTACCACTTCCTACCATCCCCTCTCTCACCTCCTCTGAGTACCAGGACGTTGACCTCGCTGCCCACCGGCAGGTCTTTGAGGATGTCCACCACCTTGGCGTGGCTCAGCGTCTGGACGTTCTGACGGTTGATCTCCTTGATCACGTCACCCTTCAGCAGGCCACGGCACCACTGGGCGTCCAGGATCATCTTCACCTGAAATCATATTTGATTAGGTTAGATTGGATTAGATTCGGTTAGGCTATATTACATTAGATTACATTTCTTATCCTCCGAAAAGTAAATTTGGTAACTCTTAACTGAAACATTCCTTATGTATACAACAGCTACTGCTACATAATGCATTATTAGAACATCCTTCATACAACAGATACTGCTACATAATGCATTATTAGAACATCCTTCATACAACAGCTACTGCTATACAATGCATTTTTAGAACATCCTTCATACAACAGCTACTGCTATACAATGCATTTTTAGAACATCCTTCATACAACAGCTACTGCTACACAATGCATTATTAGAACATCCTTCATACAACAGCTACTGCTACACAATGCATTATTAGAACATCCTTCATACAACAGCTACTGCTACATAAGGCATTATTAGAACATCCTTCATACAACAGCTACTGCTACATAAGGCATTATTAGAACATCCTTCATACAACAGCTACTGCTACATAAGGCATTATTAGAACATCCTTCATACAACAGCTACTGCTACATAATGCATTATTAGAACATCCTTCATACAACAGCTACTGCTACATAATGCATTATTAGAACATCCTTCATACAACAGATACTGCTACACAATGCATTATTAGAACATCCTTCATACAACAGCTACTGCTACATAATGCATTATTAGAACATCCTTCATACAACAGCTACTGCTACATAAGGCATTATTAGAACATCCTTCATACAACAGCTACTGCTACATAAGGCATTATTAGAACATCCTTCATACAACAGCTACTGCTACATAAGGCATTATTAGAACATCCTTCATACAACAGCTACTGCTACATAAGGCATTATTAGAACATCCTTCATACAACAGCTACTGCTACATAAGGCATTATTAGAACATCCTTCATACAACAGCTACTGCTACATAAGGCATTATTAGAACATCCTTCATACAACAGCTACTGCTACATAAGGCATTATTAGAACACCTGTCATACATAAGGGATAGTAAAGTGTTGCCGGAAATCATTTTTCCAGACATAAAACAAAACCAACAACTCATCACCCAGATATAAATGTTACCTTCTGGCCCAGGGGGCAGTCTGCGATTGCAAAGCCGAACCCTCCCGGCCCCTTCACCAGGGGCACGCCCACCAGCTCTGGCTGCAGCAGGGTGGGGTCTGGACCCTCAGGGTAGTGGCGCCCCCCGTTGGTCATGGTTGGGACTGCAGTGGCGGTGGTCTGTCAATCAATCAACCCAAATCTATTTATAAAGCATTTTTTAAAGATTTTTACATCAGCAGAGAATCCCAGCCTAGACCCCTAACAGCAAGCAAAAACAGAAGCACAGTGGCCAGGAAAAAGCCCCATGAAGGAAGAATCCTAGAGAGGAATCGGGATCAGCGGGGTGGCCCATCCTCTCCTGACTGTACCTGTCTAGGAAGGGTGCCGTCTGGGCTGGTGACGTAGTGGATGTCCTGGGGGTTGGAGGTGGAAGGTGACGGGGTGGCTTCGGGGGCCAGGGGCAGGACGGTGACTACATCCCCTGAGGCATCATCACTCCCGCTGGTGTCCTCAGGCAGGGGGTATCCCCGACACAGCACCATGTCCACGTACTGGTTGACTGGGATAGACTGAAACATCTGAACCACGTCAGCATGGGTCTTCCCCAGGACACACAGCCCGTTGATGTCCACGATCACATCACCTGGTGGAGTGGAGGGAGAGGAGAGAGGAGAGAAATAGGGAGGATATATCAGGGTACTGATAGGTACATTCCTAGAATGGGAGTGTGCTATGGTTTAGTCGTGACGTAGTCACCAGGTTCAGAGCATAGTCAATTAAAACACAATTCAGTTTGGATCACTTTGAACAAAGTGCCTATTCCAAAGTATATTCTGGTCAAGAGCTGAAATATGTTTCCTTGGGTCTGCTCCATAAACAGCTGCTCTGAGGTTGATGAATGAACAAGGAAGTTAGGTACAGCATAACTCTAGTCTATATCATTCCCCTCCTTCATCCTAGCCTGGGTTTATTAGTTCAGCTGGTCCCAGACAGATCAATGGAGAGTAGGGGAATGTTCTCATCTCCAACCAATCAAAACAAAATCAGGAAACTCCCATCACTGCTGGCTAGCTGGGAATCCCCTGAAGGATCCACCCAACAAAATCAATGTTGCTAACAAACACATCTAACATTTCACTGTTATATAATGAGCTGAACAAATGAGAGGAGATTGAGATGGAACAACAGCCAATCACTGTCGTGGCAAACACTGGTAAATTAAGCCCATACACAGGCACACACACACAATCTGAAAGGTCTGAGTATGAGTCAGAGTTAAGGACCCAGAGTTAACTATTACCTCAGATATGAGATGGGATTGTTTCAGAGACCCAATGTCCAGATCAAATTACTCTCCATGCTCATTAAAATGACACCACTCTGACATAAATTACTGCTGCTAGCGGTACACTTAGTATACATGGTTCAGCAACAGAGAAATGTACGTAGATTGGAGAGTATCTTATTGCTGTATTATTAAGGAATCAAATGTACATTTTGACATCTAATCAATTAGGGGGGAAAATACACATGGAAACATTTGTTCCCTTCCTGTAGTAAATTTAGAACACTGAGCAAAAACACTTACGGTTGTGACACAATACAGTCTACCGTGCTCGGTGTTATCCCATGATGCATATTCTGACAGGATTTATATTAGACAATAAACAACTCATTATAACTACCATACATCTGATCTCACTGTCTATAGAATTCATATTCTCCTAAAGCCTTCAATGAGCCACTGGCAGGTGTATATCAGTGGTAGTAAAGGTTGTTCATTGAAGACAGCATGGACTATATAATGTATGTCACAACCTGATCCGAGATATATGACCACACTTACAGATAAGCATGCTCGTAAATACCATAGGTATGCAAAGAAGCACAGCCAAGGGACCTATGGAATCAGGGCGTTCACCATAACATGTACTGTTATTGATGTGGAGTTTTACTGTCAAGAGGCAGGGTGTGTACCCTGTACAGTCCATGAAGATTAATCTTGCTGGTGTGTGTGTGTGTGTTTGTGTTTACGTGCGCGTACCACACTCACCGGAGGCCATCTTGTTGTCGTACGCGGCAGGGCCGTCTCGGAGCACGTTCTTCACCTGGAGGAACTCATCATGGCGGTCGCCCCCGATGATGGTGAAGCCAAACCCCTGGGGGCTCTTCTTTAGAGCTGTCCTCAGAATGAAGCCCTGGAGATGGGCTGGGTCCCGTACGAAACCCCTCACACACACAACAGGCTCATCTGATGGAGAGAGCGAGAACGAGAGAGAGAATGAGGGGGAGAGAGAGCGCGAGAGAGAGAGAGAATGAGAGATGCAAAATGTAGGAAGTACTATATCAGCAATTTTATGATAATTATTATGACTGTAATTTAGCTAATTGCTCTCAAATGTTATTGACCGATTGAAGTATTTTACTTGACAAATGAGTGACTATTAGTTCCCTGTTTGTTTGTGGTATTATCATCACAAAGCCTGTCAGTGTTGTTCAGCTGCTTGGATCTGACAGAGAAACCACACTAGGCTAGCTGCTAGCGCTAATCCACGATGACAGACGACAGTGACACATCTATGACGCTACGCTTATTTTAGTCTAATATATCCGCATGGGACAACTGTGTGAGTGTGTGTGTGGCAGACGGACACAGATGCGTGCTCACAGGCTGTTAGCCATCTGTCCCTTGTATCGTCACATTGTGGGCTATCGCCACGGTGACAAGACATCTGACAGCTGCACGTCACTCAGAGCCAACATTCGACCAACACTCAAATCACATAAACAAATATAAATATAAAATTGTAATTAACTCATCATGGCTCTGCCACAAAATTGGAAGAGACAATTACTTAAAGAAAATATTGAAGAATTAGTTAGTTAGAATTAGAATTTGTCAGCCACCCATTAAAAATTATAAATGGCTTAAAGTGATTAGTATAAATCAGTAAATATCATTGTACTCTTGGGTTAAGTATTTACTTTAGGGCAATATCAAAAAGAAGTCACAAATAGGGAGGTTCAGGACCCTCGTAAGACATCCTAATACAAATGGAAGGATGTTTTGCAAAAGGAAATAGCAATATACTGGGAAATATGGGTTAATCTGTGGACATTGGAGGGTTGGAGTTACAATCAGAATGAAAGATGAGATCGAAAATAGCATCCTAGAGCGATTTACAGTTGACTACCAGTTCTCCAATGACAGACATCAGTATAATGGAGGACTCTAGCTTGATAGATGTTTTATCTCTCCTTTTTCCCTCTACTGCCCAGAGCATCCAGAGAACTGGAATAAATGATGCAGTACTCTATACAGAATGACCATGCATTACTGTGCAGTTTAATATTTCGAATTTGTACTTAACAAGGCAGTGATGCCTCTCGGATCGTATTTAAGACCACTATTTGAAGCTGTGATGGGAAAACAGAGGACGTTCCTCTGCCAGAGATTTACAAGATAAAGTGCCCCAGTCATGCTCTCAATGTGTGTCCCCCAAATGGCACCCTATTCCCTATATAGTGCACTCTTTTGACCACCACAGCCCTATGGGCCCTGCTCGTTTGTGCCATTCTTCTGTTTTATATCTTGTTTGTTGTGTAGTAAATATTTCAGTTTTTTTTCCTGTAAGCACAGTGCATTGCATTCCATGTCTGAAATGTGCTGTATAAATCAAGCTTGATTTGATTTGATATAAGGGGACATTTGGGAAAATAAGTAAATAGCTGTAAATAGCAGTAGGATTACTGTTGTCCGTTAGTTAGGGTAGAGGGAAGAAAAGTATACAGAAAACATTTTTCTAAATAAAAATAAGGGGATTACAAATGGTGCAAACAATTAAATTGATAGAACCTAGAATCAACACTATATATACAAAAGTATGGGGACAACACTAGTGGATTTCCATGCAATCTCCAAAGACAAACATTGGCAGTAGAATGGTCCGTACTGAAGAGCTCAGCGACTTTCAACATGGCACCATCATAGGATGCCACCTTCCCAACAAGTCAGTTTGTCAAATTTCTGTCCTGCTAGAGCTGCCCCGGTCAACTAAGTGCTGTTCTTGTGAAGTGGAAAGGTCTAGGAGCAACAATGGCTCAGCCGCGAAGTGGTAGGCCACACAAGCTCACAGAACAGGACCGCCGAGTGTTGAAGCGTGTAGTGTGTAAAAATCGCTTGTCCTTGGTTGCAACACACACTACCGAGTTACAGCACAATAACTGTTAATCTGGAGCTTCATGAAATGGGTTCCCATGGCCGAGCAGCCGCACACAAGTCTAAGATTACCATGCGCAATGCCAAGTGTTGGCTGGAGTTTTGTAAAGCTCGCCACCACTGGACTCTGGAGTGATGAATCACGCTTCACAATCTGGCAGTCCGACGGACAAATCTAGGTTTGGAAGATGCCAGGAGAACGCTGCCTGCCCCAATGGATAGTGGTGGAGGAGAAATAACGGTCTGGGGCTGTTTGTCATGGTTTGGGCCCCTTAGTTCCAGTGAAGGTAACACCATACAATGACGTGCTAGACGATTCTGTGCATTCAACTTTTTTGGTAACAGTTTGGGGAAGGCCCTTTCCTGTTTCAGCATGACAATGCCCCCGTGCACAAAGTGAGGTCCACACAGAAATTGTATTTCGAGATCGGTGTGGAAGAACTTGACTGGCCTGCACAGAGCCCTGACCTCAATTTCATCAAATAACTTTGGGATGAATTGGAACGCCGACTGCAAGCCAGGCCTAATCGCCCCAACATCAGTGCCCGACCTCACTAATGCTCTTGTGGCTGAATGGAAGCAAGTCCCCGCAGCGATGATCCAACATCTAGTGGAAAGCCTTCCCAAAAGAGTATAGCAGCAAAGGGGGGACCAACTCCATATTAATGCCCATGATTTTGTAATGAGATGTTCAATGAGATTCCTTTGGTCATGTAGTGTATGTGTAATATTAAAGCTGATCTACCCCACAAATCACATATCAAAATACAACATGGCAACATAACATCCACATCAGCCTTAACCATTTGAGGAGCTGTCGGGTTACAAATTATTTACAGGCTATAAATACTGTATGCTACACCAAAAGGGTTATTCGACTGTCCCCATAGGAGAACACTTTTGGGTTCCAGGTAGACCTATTTTGGGTTCCATGTACAGTGCCCTCCACTAATATTGGCTCTCTTGGTAAACATGAGCAAAACGGGCTGTGAAAAACATGTATTTGCTGTTAATCCTCTTGGTCTTTCATTCAAAATATTCACAGAAATCGAACTGTTAGTTGAAGTCAAATTTATTGAAAAGAATAAATGTGAAATAAATATTTTTCTCCAAAACATGTGACAATTATTGACACCCCTATACATTTTATGATTAAAATCTAACTGAAGTATATTCCAATTCATATTTTACATTTTTAAGTTCACTTGAGTGATTAGGAACACTTAAGCCGTGAGCCATGACTTCCTGTTTCACTGGGGTATAAATATGAGGTGACACACAGGCCAAGTTCCCATAGTCATCCATCACTATTGGAAAGACCCAAGAATACAGTATTGATGTGTGACAAAAGGTTGTTGAGCTGCAAAAATCAGGAAATAAGAAAATAATTAATATGTTTAAAGCAACTGGAAATGTTAACAATCGTCCGGGAAGAGGATGTGTGTCTATACTGACCCCACGCACAGTGAGGAGGATGGTTAAAGTGGCCAAAAAATCAGCTGGAGAATTGCAGATGTTAGTTGGTTCTTGGGGTCAGAAAGTCTCCAAAATTACGATCAGTTGCCACCTACATAGCCACAAGTTGTTTGGGAGGATTGCCATAAAAAAGCGCCTACAGTTTGCCAAACGTTACTGGAACTTTCAATGGGACAGGGTTCTATGGTCAAATGAGACCAAAATAGAGCTTTTGACGTAGACAGAAAGATAGCCATGCAGAAAAGTACCTCATCCCCACTGTGAAGTATGGTGGTGGATCTCTGATGTTGTCAGTGAAAAAGACAAACAAACACACATTTCAAAGCTTTCAGAGATGCGATAAACTTTCAGCTTGAATACGTTATGCCTGCAGGATGGTGTATGGGACAAAATGTCCAGGAGACAAACTGTGTGTGTGTACACTGCAGGGATGGAGGCAAACAGACAGAAAGCTGACCTCAGTCACGAAAAACTGCAGCTGGAGGCTCTCACCATGTGACTGAGACAGGAAGACGGGGGATGGAGAGAGATAGGAGGGAGAGAGAGAAAGGGAGAGAAAGAGAGAGCGGGGGAGATAAATAGATGGACTGAAAGTGATAGAGATACAGTGGATAGATAGAGAGACAGAGGATAATCAGCCATGGCCTCAGTCATTTTTAGCCCCTGACCTTGGTTTCCATTGGGCTGTGTCCCCCTCTAGTGTTCCTTCACCCACTGACGGATGGATGGATAGAGGAGAGGTGGGGGTATCAATCTCATTAGGAGGAGTAAAGATATACACCCCCTTCCTCCTCCACTACCCGTCCATGTCCTCTACCCGTCAATGTGTCATGGGATTTTGATTTGCATAATTGGATTTTCAGCGCTCAGAGAAAATAGATTATGCTGAGTGTGATTAACATGACATTCTCGCATACCAGCAGTGTCACTGAGCTGTTTGTGTGTGAGGGTATATGTGTATGTGTGTGTGGAGGAGTTAAGGGGGTGCTACATAGACATGTTTACATAGCCTTGATTATGTCAAGGTAACACAAAGGGATGGCCTATTTCTCAGGCAGGCCGCTCGCTGTGATTCTATGAAATGCCATACAGAGAGGATTGTCGGTGAAAGGTAATGACGGTCCGCTACAGCCACAGCACTGTGGTGACAGACAGCTGCCCCTTTCTTTGAGAGGCAGGTCAGACTGGGGAACCTTGTCAAAACAACGTTTAAAACCCTCCACGTGGTATCACGCCCCTCCGGCCTACTCCACTCTCCTCTACGCTGGGAGACAGACCACCATTAGCCATTAATACTCATTAAGAACACCGGGGAGCATGTGGGGAGCAGGGAACCGAGTAGAGAGCTCTGTCAGAGCAGTGCAGAGAATCACCCTGGGGAAAACTAGAGGATCAGCTAAAAGAACTGTCCAGGAAACAATACCATGGAAAATAATATTTTAGCTGGACAGAAAATGGATTAACAGGAGCTGTGTCTCAAATGGCACCCTATTCCCTTTATAGCGCACTATTTTGGACGAGAGCCTTATCGGTCCTGGTCAAAATTAGTACCAGCATCTCACCTGTGACCTTTACTCCAGACACAAAGACGCATAAAAAGCTCTACCTCGCCCTCCATTTGGCAAATCTGACCATAATTCAATACTCCTGATTCCTGCTTACAAGCAAAAACTAAAGCAGGAAGTACCAGCGACTCGTTCAATACGGAAGTGGTCAGATAACTTGGATACTACGCTACAGGACTGTTTTGCTAGCAGAGACTGGAATCATCCGATGGCATTGAGGAGTATACCACCTCAGTCATTGGTTTCATCAATAAGTGCATCAACGACGTTGTGACCGTACGTATATATCCCAACCAGAAACCATGGATTATTTGTTGATGGTGCACTACGGTGAGATCGGTTAATGGTCCCGATGGTCCTGATTATCGGCTTTTGCGCAACAAGGGAGTCATGCACTGAATCGCACACACCATGGGTTTCTTTTTTCTCTTGATAATGTGTCCTAGTCTATTATAGCGCACACTGGAGACTACAGCTGCTAGGCTAGTGGGCCTCGTCTTGACACTAATATTGTGCGGTGTAATTTGAACACTTTGACGCTAAGAGGAATTTTTATTATATAATAGAATAAGTTGTTTATTATCACAGTGACCATACGTACATATCCAACCAGAAGCCATGGATTACAGGCAACAGCTAAAGGCTAGGTCTGTCTGTCTGTCTGTCTGTCTGTCTGTCTGTCTGTCTGTCTGTCTGTCTGTCTGTCTGTCTGTCTGCCTGTCTGTCTGCCTGCCTGTCTGCCTGCCTGTCTGCCTGCCTGTCTGCCTGTCTGCCTGCCTGTCTGCCTGCCTGTCTGCCTGTCTGTCTGTCTGCCTGTCTGTCTGCCTGTCTGTCTGCCTGCCTGTCTGTCTGCCTGTCTGTCTGTCTGCCTGTCTGTCTGCCTGTCTGTGGTGCCCGACTGATTACCAGGACGTGTACACAGAGCATGCGTGGACCAACTGGCAAGTGTCCTCACTGACATTTTCAACCTCAACCTGACCGAGTCTGTAATACATACATGTTTCAAGCAGACCACCATAGCTCCTGTGCCCAAGAAAGCAAAGGAAACCTGCCTAAATGACTGTGAAGCCATGAAGTGCTTTGAAAGGCTGGTCATGGCTCACATCACAATCATCCTGGAAACCCTAGACACACTCCAATTCGCATAGTGCCCCAAAAGATCCACAAATGACGCAGTCTCAATCGCACTTCACCTGGACAAAAGGAACACCTACAGTGGGGAGAACAAGTATTTGATACATTGCCGATTTTGCAGGTTTTCCTACTTACAAAGCATGTAGAGGTCTGTAATTTTTATCATAGGTACACTTCAACTGTGAGAGACGTAATCTAAAACAAAAATCCAGAAAATCACATTGTATGATCTTTAAATAATTAATTTGCATTTTATTGCATGACATAAGTATTTGATCACCTACCAACCAGTAAGAATGCCAGCTCTCACAGACCTGTTAGTTTTAAGAAGCCATCCTGTTCTCCACTCATTACCTGTATTAAATGCACCTGTTTGAACTCGTTACCTGTATAAAAGACACCTGTCCACACACTCAATCAAACAGACTCCAACCTCTCCACAATGGCCAAGACCAGAGAGCTGTGTAAGGACATCAGGGATAAAATTGTAGACCTGCACAAGGCTGGGATGGGCTACAGGACAATAGGCAAGCAGCTTGGTGAGAAGGCAACAACTGTTGGCGCAATTATTAGAAAATGGAAAAAGTTCAAGATGATGGTCAATCTCCCTCGGTCTGGGGCATCATGCAAGATCTCACCTCGTGGGGCATCAATGATCATGAGGAAGGTGAGGGATCAGCCCAGAACTACAAGGCAGGACCTGGTCAATGACCTGAAGAGAGCTGGGACCACAGTCTCAAAGAAAACCATTAGTAACACACTACGCCGTCATGGATTAAAATCCTGCAGCGCACGCAAGGTCCCCCTGCTCAAGCCAGTGCATGTCCAGGCCCGTCTGAAGTTTGCCAATGACCATCTGGATGATCCAGAGGAGGAATGGGAGAAGGTCATGTGGTCTGATGAGACAAAAATAGAGCTTTTTGGTCTAAACTCCACTCGCCGTGTTTAAAAGAAGAAGGAGGATGAGTACAACCCAAAGAACACCATCCCAACCGTGAAGCATGGAGGTGGAAACATCATTCTTTGGGGATGCTTTTCTGCAAAGGGGACAGGACGACTGCACCATATTGAGGGGAGGATGGATAGGGCCATGTATCGCGAGATCTTGGCCAACAACCTCCTTCCCTCAGTAAGAGCATTGAAGATGGGTCGTGGCTGGGTCTTCCAGCATGACAACGACCCGAAACACACAGCCAGGGCAACTAAGGAGTGGCTCCGTAAGAAGCATCTCAAGGTCCTGGAGTGGCCTAGCCAGTCTCCAGACCTGAACGCAATAGAAAATCTTTGGAGGGAGCTGAAAGTCCGTATTGCCCAGCGACAGCCCCGAAACCTGAAGGATCTGGAGAAGGTCTGTATGGAGGAGTGGGCCAAAATCCCTGCTGCAGTGTGTGCAAACCTGGTCAAGAACTACAGGAAATGTATGATCTCTGTAAATGCAAACAAATGTTTCTGTACCAAATATTAAGTTCTGCTTTTCTGATGTATCAAATACTTATGTCATGCAATAAAATGCAAATTAATTATTTAAAAATCATACAATGTGATTTTCTGGATTTTTGTTTTAGATTCCGTCACTCACAGTTGAAGAGTACCTATGATAAGAATTACAGACCTCTACATGCTTTGTAAGTGGGAAAACCTGCAAAATCGGCAGTGTATCAAATACTTGTTCTCCCCACTGTATATATATACACAGTTGAAGTCGGAAGTTTACATACACCTTAGCCAAATACATTTAAACTCAGTGGTACCTTCAGTCGTTTGGAAATTGCTCCCAAGGATGAACCATATACTGTATATATTCTTTTTTTAAACTTTAGTTTAATTAGTCAATATTTTCTTAACTCTATTTTCTTAAAACTACATTGTTGGTTAAGGGCTTGTAAGTTAGCATTTCACGGTAAGGTCTACACCTGTTGTATTCAGTGCATGTGAGAAATACATTTTGATTTGATTTTGATCAGTGGGTGTTAAGGCTTTTTCATAGGGGTTATTGTGGTCTGTTCCATGACAGCATTAGCAGCCTGCTACTGTCCAGTAGGTCCCTGTGTCTGTGACAGCCAGGGCCTCCAGGATAAACACTGGGATAGCTGGTACAGAAAGAGACAATGCTGTTGGCGTCTGCATCTTATTAGTCATATTGTGAGTCAGCCTCTGTGGTTGGACTGTCGTCACTTCCTTGTCTGACATAATTATGTTCAATTCTGTGGGCAACACAGAGTTGGCTCAGCAGAGAAACATCAATTGTTGGGTGATCAATATCCTTATTTGAACATAAGACTTGTTGAAAACCTCAGAAATCACAATTACTCAACACAAGCCTTTAGTCCCAGATGGCTCAATAACATCACTCAGCAGTGAGCACGCAAGTTCTCTCTCTCTCCCTCTCTCTCTCCCCCTCCCTCTCTAATGTATTTGGCTCGTACACTGATATGGTCTCTAAGCTGTTGAGATCTGATTAGGAACAATCATTCACTTCGGATAACGTTGAGTAAGACATTCTGGGTTTATGCTCTTTCCCAATATCTACACTAGCATACAGAACGCATGCCCAATTAAATACCCAATTAATTAAATACCCAATTAATTAAATACAATGCTTCATAATAAGTACTAGTTAGTGACCATGATAATGAGCAATCTATGGTGACCCAGGGCTGGCAGAGAGGTGTTACCTGAGGGTGAGGTAGCCCCCTGCTGGCCAGGGGAGGGGGTGTCCAGGCTCAGTTTCCTCTTGGCTTCCAGGACTGGGTTCTCAAACTGGGTCTTCTGGTTGATATGGCTGCAGTACAGAGACAAGACAGAACAATAACTGGAGAGCCCAATATACAGCACATATTCACACACAGAATCGTACAGAAAGTGAAACCGATCAAAGGAAAGTGAGGCTTTTGTGTTATCACAGCTTTCTTATCATTGTGGCCCTTCTCCTTTTAGAGATGTGACACCAGTTGTCTGTCTTCTCACTTGGCGGTATCATTTCATTGGGTATCAATACAAAAAACTCTCTGGATATGTTGTTTTCTTCTGTGGTTTGTGTCGTGACAAAAACTACAAACTCCCAACAGGTTTCTGTCTGTTTCCCACTACACTCACAGTACACAGTGTATTCAAATCCCTGATCACTATCCAGTCATGCAAACCTCTGCTTGGCATGCACACATAAGCTGGTACTGTACAGACTATCATCTGTAAACCACAAACCAAAATGAATGATGCCACAGTGCTACTGTTGACACACCATTTTACTGGGTGATGCTTCCTTGCTTACACACTAGACACATTCAGCTGACTTAAGATCAGTGGGAAAACCTTATACTATGACCAAGGTATATACCTCTGCTCACAAAGGCCACATCGGACTGACCTAGGATCAGTCAAGTAGACTGTGTGCCTGCTGTTCCCTGCTAGCTGTAGAGCTCTAGCGTTTCGATACCAGATTCCCAAGTCAACACTTTGTGTTTAAACATTGACTATTCAGAGAGGAGCATGTAAAGCAGGGGAAGCATCTCATCTGCATAATGCGCCAGTGCTTTAACAGCTGTACTCCTGAGCCAGTCGTGACTAGATTTTTTTTAACATGCACAAAACGGATGCCGCTTCCGCTCTGCTCCATAAATCAGACACATGTTGAGTGTGTGTGAGATACTGTGTGTGTGTGACAGGGTGTGTGTATGTGTCTGCGTGCCAGTATGTGTTTGGGCGTGTGTGTCGATGTGTGCCAGTATGTGTGTGTCAATGTGTGTCAGTATGTGTGTGTGTGTGTGCACGTTTTGAAGAAAAGTATTGTTTTTGCTCTCATTGGGCATGAGCTATGCTGAGAGTTATCCTCCATATCCAATCAGGGAAGAGAAGAGCTCCTCTGTGACTGAGCGTGCTCAGTCCGCTCCTCTCATTGCTATGGCTCTTGTTCTGTACTTTAGTTAGGAAATAATGAGCCATTCTGTCATACTGTATTCATTCAAAACAAAAAGACAGGGAGGAAAAAAACTGGTTACCCCGGTGATCCCTCAGCATAAACAGATTATGTTAATGAAGTCTCGCTCTCTCGCTCTCCCTCCAACCACTCTCTCTGCTCCTATGGGAGGCCATTCTGGGTGAACTCTGTTTGCCATTGTGTGTTTCAGAACAGGGTGAGGTCATAACCTGTCACCCCTCCCCTGTGCCCCCAGTTACAGGCAGTGGAAACCCTGTAGAGCACAATGGGAATGCTGTATGGGAAGGCCAGCTGTCCTTAGTACATCTTCTCAAACAATTGAAAGCCACACTGACTTCACAAGCTCAGGTCTGCCTGTCCAGCATCTCTTAATGACTTAAACCTGGTGTATAGAAATCCCAGCTCATGAAACAAAAGGCACTTCTTCTAAAAGTATATTATACAGTTCACACTATGAAACAAAGATAAATGACAAAGAATGATAGTAAAAAGCTTTGGAGCACCTTAAATTACATTTTGGGTAAAAAAGGCAAACTCGGCTCTTTCATTAATTGAATCAGATGGCTCAATCATCACAAAACCGACTGATATTGCTAAAGTTAGTGTGGAAGAGGTGAAAAAATGATTGTTGTCTATCAACAATGACAAGCCATTGGGGTCTGACAACTTGGATGGAAAATTACTGAGGATAATAGCGGACGATATTGCCACTCCTATTTGCCATATTTTCAGCAAAGGTCATTCAGTTACCTAAGAATAGTAAAGCCCCCTTAAATGGCTCAAATAGCCTTTCAGCACGCAACAGACTTTCAGCACGCTTATAGGGAATGACACTCAACAAGCACAGCACTTACACAAATGACTGATGATTGGCTGAGAGAAATTGATGATAAAAATATGTTTTTTTAGACTTCAGTGTGGCTTTTGACATTATCGATCATAGTCTGCTGCTGGAAACGTATGTGTAAAGGCTTTACACCCCCTGCTATATTGTGGATAAAGAGTTACCTGTTACAAAACACACAGGGTGTTTAATGGAAGCCTCTCCAACATTATCCAGGTAGAATCAGGAATTCCCCAGGGCAGCTATCTAGGCCCCTTACTTTTTCCACTCTCTACTAACGACATGCCAGTAAAGCCAGTGTGTCTATGTATGCGGATGACTTAACACTATACACGTTAGTTACTACAGCCACTGGAATGACTGCAACACTTAAAGAGCTGCAGTTAGTGTCAGAGTAGCTGGCAAGGAATAAGTTCATCCTAAATATTTCTTAAAACTAAAAGCATTGTATTTGGGACAAGTCATTCACTAAGCCCTAAACCTAAAATAAATATTGTAATAAATAATGTGGAAATTGAGCAAGTTGAGTTGACTAAACTGCTTGGAGTAACCCTGGATTGTAAACTGTCATGGTCAAAACATGTTGATACAACAGTAGCTAAGAAGTCTGTCCATAATAAAGTGCTGCGCTGCCTTCTTAACAGCACTGTCAACAAAGCAGGTCCTACAGGCTCTAGTTTTGTCGCACCTGGACTACTGTTCAGTCGTGTGGTCAGGTGCCACAAAAAGGGACTTCGGAAAATTGCAATTGGCTCAGAACAGATGTTCAAGTCCAGAACAGACTATGGGAGGCGCACAGTACTACATAGAGCCATGACTACATGGAACTCTATTCCACATCAAGTAACTGATCCAAGCAGTAAAATTATATTTAAAAAACAGATAAAAAATACACCTTATGGAACAGCAGAGACTGTGAAGCAACACAAACATAGGCACAGACACATACATAACATGCACACTATACACACACGTACACATAGATTTTGTACTGTAGATATGTGGTAGAGGTGGAGTAGGGGCCTGAGGGCACACAGTGTGTTGTGAAATCTGTGAATGTATTGTAATGTTTAAAAAATTGTATAACTGCCTTAATTTTGCTGGACCCCAGGAAGAGTAGCTGCTGCCTTGGCAGCAGCTAGTGGGGATCCTTAATAAATACAAAATACAAAACACAATATTTACCAAAGCCCATCTGTGCAATCTGGACTGAATAACAGCTAAATAAATTAAAAAGAACCATACAACAACTCCTGTATCACCACAACATTACATAGAGATACCCTGTCCCCAGAAATCATGGGAGGTATACTCACTCAACGTAGTAGGTTCCATACTGTGGATCCTCTATTTTCTCCCAGCCATACGGAAGCTCTGCAGGCAAGAGACAGAAGAGGAAGATGCAAATCAGTGATGCTGCTAAAGCTCTGGAACAATTGACACACAGTCTACACACACAATGAGCCACGCAGTTCTGAATGACAACTCACTGCAAGGAGCTAGGGATCCAGGGTTTATGCACACCAACTTATTTGACACCAGAGAGAGCGAGATAGGAAGTAAGGAAATGTAGAGTTATGGCAATCCTGTAAAATAATGGCTTGTCTTCTCCCAGCGGTGTGTGAGTGGAATCTGGAGTGTGTGCTGTCCTGTGATGAACACATGCAGGGGAAAAAGACTGCTTCACGCAAGAGGGGACTGTGGAATTGCCTTTTTGGAGATACAGTGCTGATGAGCTCTCTGCAGGTTTCCCACAAGCCATTAGGGGACAGGGAGCAGGATGGGTAATGTAGTGTGCCACCACATCGCTGGTCCCTTCTGGGCCATGTTTAGCTGTTTACAGTACTGTCTGTCTGTCTACATGTCACAGCCTTTAGTGGCATACAGGGTACCCACTCATAATTCTGTCTAATGGGGTGCATTCAGACTATGGGCAGTAATGCTTGTGTGTGTGTGTGTGTGTGTGTGTGTGTAGGGAGGGTGTAGAAGTGAAACCTGTGAGAACGAGTGTGTGTGTGGCCTTGTTCTTCTATCCTCGTGGGAACTGAAATGTCCCCCACAAGGATAGTAAAACAAGAAAAATTCTCCCTATGTGCGGACATTTCCCACGTCCCCATGAGGACAAAGGCTATTTTAAACTTAGGAGTTAGATTTAGGGTTAGGTTTAGGGTTAGGTTTAGGGGTTAAGGTTAGGGGGTTAGGGAAAATAGGATTTTGAAAGGAAATATATTTGAGGTCATCACAAGGATAGAATAACAAGTTTGTGTGTGATTCTCACCTCCATCCTCACACTTTTCTGGGGGCTTGGCCTTCTTGGCCAGCCTGGGGTCCAGCCAGGTAGTGGTCTTGGTGTTGTGACTGTGTAGACAGAGATGCACAACTTTACACGCTGAGCAAAAAACATCACAGCACCACAGCAACTAGGTAAAGCATAGATATTCACCAGCCAGTGTTCGGAAACCACTGATCCCTCGTGCTCCTGAACCATTCTGCCAAACCCCCAAACAACCAAATCAAACTAAAGACCCCTTCAAAATCACAAACCTATGTCATTATTTTGGAACCAAGCGGCTCTTTAAGGGAGTCTTTGAAATTGGAACAAAAAGAGACTTTGAGGGAGGAATGGAGGGTGGGCTGGACGGAGAGGTAGTCAGCACAGAATAGAGGAAAACAGGTCATCTGAGGGAGAGAGGGAGGGATGGGGGAAGGAGAGGGAAGGGATGGAGGGAGAGATGGAGGGGGAGAGAGGCAGTCAGAGCAGAGAAGAGGCAGACAGGCCCTCTGAGGGAGGAATGGAAGGAGGGATGGAGGAAGGGAGAGGGAAAAAGAGAGAGAGGTAGAGCAGATGCAGACATCTTGCAGAAAGCAGAGAGAGCAGGCCTCTGGGAGCGTTCCATTTGTCCAATTGTTTCTCTTGCTCAGAGAGAATGAGCTATTGATTTTAGGCCGGCTACAGCACCTGGCTCTGACTTCTGTATGCTGTGTGAGCCAGACAAACAGAACAGACTGGTAAACAACGGAGGCAGGGGGAGAGGGCCAACGCTTTAAGCCCAAGCCCAGCACCACCACATCAAACACAGGAGAGCAATACTGCCCTATCAAGCAAAAGGCCAGTAACTGCTCATAGCGTGGGACTGAGAAACATTGCTTTTATTTACCTTGGTTTTACAGTAACCTTATGCAGTTACTGCTAACATGAACCCCATTTTCTCCAAAACACAATAGAGACAGGATACCTGTCCACATGATTAAGCATGTCTTTTTTAAGAACAAAAATTATATTAACTAATTTTCGACCAAATGAGCAGTTACTGCCTTTTTGCTTGGTAGGGCAGAATACACCTGTATTCTAGACACAAATCCTACGTCATAATTACAATAACAATAATACTATTGTCTACTTTTCCAATCGCTGTACTGTCTGGGCCACGGAGAAACTAGTACACTGGATCTACAAGTGTAACACAGAAACTATTCTTTGTACAAACAAATCCCCATGCTCTCTTTCCAAATGACCTCTCTCTTCTTCTAGCACCGCCAACACCACCCTGGCACTGTACCAGAAGACCAGTACTTACTCTATGAAGTAGACCATGCCCGTCTCTGTGTAGGCCATCTCCCAGGTCTTGGGCAGGGGCTCCTGGCTCTCATCGTGTGGTAAGGTGTTCCAAGTTCTGAAGTCCATGGCCGCACTACTGGACTGGTTATAGCTGGGTACAGTCTTCCTCCACTCCTGTCCAGCCTTGTCCTTGTGCTCTGTGGGGGTGGCCACGGAGGGAGAGAGGGACAGCGAGAGGGAAAAGGGGAGAGAGAAGGGTGGTGAGCGTGTGGAGGCAGCATGGGGAGCCCTGTGACCTCCCTGCATCTCTCCCTGCTCCTGCTACTGCCGTGCTGCTGCCGTGGACAGACAGACTGTGGGCTCTAGACTGTTACACACAGCACAGGAGAGGGGAGGGAGGGAGAGGGGAGGGAGAGAGAGAGGGGGGGGGGGGGGTAGAGAAAGGGAGGGGGACAGAGAGAGAGCGGTAGAGAGAGAGAGAAAGACAGGGTAGAGAGATCGAGAGATACAAAGAGAGAGGGGCAAAGAGAAGGGGGTGAGAGCGAGAGAGAGAGCACGCGAGAGAGACGGAGGCGCAGCAAGTGTGCCACAGGATTCGCATGTCAACAGTGATGTTCTGGAGAGCGAGCGGCTAGCGGGCAGCAAGGGGTAGAGCTGACCAACACTACGCTCCAGCCCTACCCAGCTCAGAGCCCAAACCCTATTAGTATCACACAGCCCAGCCCTGTGGGTGTATGTTTCAGTGTGTGTGTGTGTGTGTGTGTGTGTGGGTGCTCTTATCTGCAGGTTTGTATTTGCATGCCTCTGACCTAACTCGTTACTGACAATGCAGTGATGAGCATCTATTCTCAATGTAATACGAACGCCACGTCAGTCATTGAACAGTCAAGCCTTGATCAAAACAGCCTTGACTGCTCAATCTACAAGCCTGGCTTCATGGCATAATATATTGTTTGATGCTTGTACATACTGTATGTCTTAGCACCCTTTTGCTAAATGACCATGCCTGCCTCTAAATCATCCTCCCTGCTACTTTGATGGGAAAATAAAGCCATTGTGAAAAGCATTCATTCAATCAGGAGGCTGAAGAACCAGGGATAGATAAGTGACATGGGTAATGATGCATTACATAGGTAAAGGTAGAGCTGAGGGTGTCTCTTCATGTAAAAAATAAACCATAGAGGAAAGACATTGTGTTCTCTTCATCCCACGCACTGCGTGCCCAAGGCCATAAAGGTGTGCAATGGAAGAGATCAGGCCTGCACGCCACACTCATGTGACTTTCTTTCTGTAGAGTCCCTGGCCTGTCTAACTGTTCTCAGACCTGTGCTTCAGTCGCTTTTCCCATGGCACTTGCAATGCCAAGGTCGTGGGTTCGATTCCTTCTGGGGGCCATCCATACCAAAAACGTATGCATGCATGACTAAGTCGCTTTGGAAAAAGTGTCAGCTTAATGGCATATATTGTATTATTATTATGCATTCACAAACAATAGAAGCGCTGATATAGGATCAGTGACACTGAGACACTTTATGAATTAGGTGTCCATGCCTCAGTGACTCGAACTGTACTCAGAGCTGTGTTTAGCCTCCTAGCCATCAGGGCCTGCCCAAGGCCCCTCTGATATGCATGATCACAACTGAGACAGGACAGCCCAGGTGCCCAGCTGCAGGCAGGACCCTAAGGCCCATGGAACCGGACAGACTGACCGTCTAACGGACGGGAGAGCTACATTGTCCTATCACTCTGTCATCGGCACCATTCAGACTTGGAGTGGTGGAGTGCCCTTCGGACGGGTTCAGGGTGAGCCAGAGAGAGGACACAGGGCTACGGTCAGAAGCTAGGCAGGGCGTTCCAAACCAAACAGGGGACAGCTGTGCTGTGGGAGCAGAGAGGAGCAAGATCCAGCTGGAAGGCCCCCAAGCCTGGAGGAGGAACACTACTGGGGGAGCCTAGAGGGTAAATGGGACACAGGCAGCTGCTACTCCAGGGATGGAGAAAGGGAGAGATGGAACAGGTCCCATTGTGTCCACTCACTACTCATCCATTATATGTTCAATTTCTTTCATCTGATGGGAGTGGTGTATTTCTCTAGAATGGTACAGCACGAATGGTCTGGGAAGGCTGAATTTAAAAAATGATGTGACTAGTTTGTAGGGCTGGGAATTACCAGGGACCTCACGATACGATATTATCACGGTACGTAGGCGCCGATACGATATGTATTGTGATTCTCACGATTCTAGATGTATTTAAATTCGGAATCAGTAAATATATTATTATTACTCTTCTTATTTTTACAAATAGATATAAAAACAACATTGCGATATGTAACTATATCAACATGTTGCAAGGAGCAGGGAACATGTTGCAAGGAGCAGGGAACATGTTGTCGCAGGACAGCATGGACATCTCACCTGTGAGTCCGTTGACCATTGGAGACCTCTCTCTCTCATCCTCGTCCTCCTCCTCGGGGGCTGCGCTGTCCTTCCTGTCCATCTTGCTGACAGAGGTGGTGCGTTTCCTCTGGACCTCCGTGTCAAACTCCTCATCAAACAGCACCTGATCTACCAGGTCAGGCTGCACCGGGCTGGGCTCTGCTGGGGGCTTGGGCGTCCCGTAGTAGTTCCCTGGTAGAGAACACACACAGCCATGTCAACAGAAACAGTCAGTGGTAGTTCCCTGGTAGACAAAATTAGATGATGATACTTTATTAATCCCCAACTGGAAATAAGCTTGTGGGAAACAAGAATTGTCTAATCAATACAATAAAAACAATGACAAGACAATTCAAGTAAAACGATGGCAGGTGCAACCACTCACACAAAATACTTGGCATGTCAACACTGAAAAGGGAAATGGATTCTCCACTGAACATTATGCAGCCCCTGACAAGACCGTGGCCATATTTACTGCAGTGCTGGGCTGGACTTTGCTCCCCAGAGCCCCGTGGCAGTAGCCTTTATACAGGACAGACCCGAGCGAGGCGCTTCTTGGCTCTATTGGTTGTGTTTTATTGTCCTGTGTCTTGTGCTGTTGCGCCCGGGGCCAAAACAGCATGAATCCCTCCGTGAGGAGAGGAAAACTAGTTTGTTTTTTACACCCTCTCTCTCCTACTGTGGGAAAGTTGACCCAAATTCTATATTTCTTCCAACTCCATACTTACAGCTAACCAGACAGAATTACATAACGAGAGGAAGGAGGAAAAAAGCATTCCTGGAGGCTATATAAAGAAAGAGAGGAAGGAGGAAAAAGCATTCCAGGAGGCTATATAAAGAAAGAGAGGAAGGAGGAAAAAGCATTCCAGGAGGCTATTTAAATATTGCTTCATTTTGCCGTTCCCTCTCATCCCTTAGCTCCCCGGGAAGCCAGTCCTCCAGCGGCGCTGACTGTAGAGTAGACAGCAACACTAAATCCTGTAGTTTAAAAGCACTGGATTTTCTCAAGGCTATGTGGGAGTGGTCAGTTACATCTGAGGGTTAGTCTCATCTCATGGGAATTCATGGGTAAAAATACCCAAATATCTAAGAGTAGACTACGCTCAATGTTTAATGACTATACTATAGTATTTGTTATAAAACATCCCTAGACCAGATTAGAGGTAATTATGATAAATAATTATCATTATTAAGTCATTAATAGACATTACTAACATACATTTGGAACATAGCAACATTAGTATGGGGTTGGATGTCAAACCAAAACATCCACATTGTTTTCAGACAGACTCCTGGCTCGCTCTTTAATTTATTCATAATTGGAAAGCCTAATTTGAATTAATTACACCCTGTATTAGCTTATTTAAAGAATGGGAGAGAAAGCCTAGAGGGGGTTTACGAATTAAAACTCATTAGTCATCCTCTCAACTCTATACAATCCTATGGTTTTGCTGTACATAACGCAGTAAGTTTAATATCTCAATCAACTCATTTGCGTAGAGTAATGGAAAAGCCGCTGCCAAGTAATACAATACTTGACTACTTTACTACTTGACTATTTGCCGGTCTTAATCTGTCCATCTGTGACAGGGAGTAGAGAGGCTCAGAGAGGCAGGTGTTGTCTTACCGTCTGTGTGACTCAGACCTTCTCTCCCTGTATCTCTTCTCTCTGCATCCAACAGTCCCTAGTCCGAGCCCCTGCTGGCCACACTGTGACAAGGTTAATTAGCTATCTGATGACACACCAACCCCAGCGGCACTATGCTGAGAAACAAACGGATCAACACACCTTTTCCTTAAACACAGACACCCAACGCACCCATCCTGCTGCCTTGTCCCTCTCCTTCTCTCCTCCCTCTCCTTCTCTCCTCCCTCTCCTTCTCTCCTTCTCTCCTCCCTCTCCTTCTCTCCTCCCTCTCCTTCTCTCCTCCCTCTCCTTCTCTCCTTTTCTCCTCCCTCTGTCCCACTGCCGACACACAGCCGATCAATTTGCATTTGTCAAAAGGCAGCTTCATTATGCCTCAGCACGGTGAGCATGGTGAAGATGAAAGATAGGAGGCTTTCTTTAATCCAGACCTGTCACCACACAGCCCAGTCATCTCCCGCTCTCTCCTCCTACTTCCCGTGCTCGCTTGGTCTCTATCTCCATCACTCCCTCCCTCCCTCCCTCCCCACCACTCTCTCTCTCCCCATCGCCCTGTCTCCCTCCATCTCTCAGGCCCAGTGGTGTGTGATTAATAGCTTATAACCACCGCTCTCCTAGTCTCTGATTAATGTGTATTAGTGAACACAGAGAGGAAGAGGGGAACAGAGATTAGTTACAGTATCACCATGAATCATAAGGGAATATGTGGGATGTGTCAGGAGACGGTTGTGTGTGTGAAGAAGAGAGGGCTACATTCCAGACGTGGGTGTGAGATGTGATAACAAAAAGGTAGATACTAGGCAGGGGGTGGAAACGAATATAAACAGTCTCTTGCTGTGTGATCATGAGATCATAACGAGACAGACTGATCTGGAGCCACTGTGCTAACAGACTCCCATGAGCATAATAACGACAACAAACTAACAGGACACCTGCTGATATACAGTTGAAGTCGGAAGTTTACATACACTTAGGTTGAAGTCATGAAAACTTATTTTTCAACCACTCCACAGATGTCACGTTAACAAACTATAGTTTTGGCAAGTCGGTTACTTTGTGCATGACAAGTCATTCTTCCAACAATTTTTTACAGAAAAATTATTGTGTCAGAAGTTTACATACACTAAGTTGACTGTGCCTTTAATACATCCACAGTATACCTGTGGATGTATTTCAAGGCCTACCTTCAAACTCAGTGCCTGTTTGCTCGACATCATGGGAAAATCAAAAGAAATCAGCCAAGATCTCAGAAAAAAAATTGTAGACCTCCACAAGTCTGGTTCATCCTTGGGAGCAATTTCCAAATGCCTGAAGGTACCACGTTCATCTGTACAAACAATAGTGCACAAGTATAAACACCATGGGACCACGCAGCCGTCATACCGCTCAGGAATGAGACGCGCTCTGTCTCCTAGAGATGAACGTACTTTGGTGCGAAAAGTACAAATCAATCCCAGAACAACAACAAAGGACCTTGTGCTGGAAGAAACAGGTACAACAGTATCTATCCTTTATCGACATAACTTTAAAGGCCGCTCAGCAAGGAAGAAGCCACTGCTCCAAAATCGCCATAAAAAAGCCAGACTGCGGTTTGCAACTGCACATGGGGACAAAGATCGTACTTTTTGGAGAAATGTCATCTGGTCTGATGAAACAAAAATAGAACTGTTTGGCCATAATGACCATCATCATTATGTTTGGAGGAAAAAGGGGGAGCTTGCAAGCTGAAGAACACCATCCCAACCGTGAAGCACGGGGGTGGCAGCATCATGTTGTTGGGGTGCTTTGCTGCAGGAGGACCTGCTGCACTTCACAAAATAGATGGCATCATGAGGAAGGAAAATTATGTGGATATAGTGAAGCAACATCTCATCTCAGTCAGGAAGTTAAGGTATTGAAGTGGCCATCAGGGCTTTGTGGCCATCACAAAGCCCTGACCTCAATCCTATAGAAAATATGTGGACAGAACTGAAAAAGCATGTGCGAGCAAGGAGGCCTACAAACCTGACTCAGTTACACCAGTTCTGTCAGGAGGAATGGGCCAAAATTTACCCAACTTATTGTGGGAAGCTTGTGGAAGGCTACCCGAAACGTTTGACCCAAGTTAAACAATTTAAAGGCAATGATGCCAAATACTAATTGAGTGTATGGAAACTTCTGCACCACTGGGAATGTGATGAAAGAAATAAAAGCTGAAATAAATCACTCTCTCTACTATTATTCTGACATTTCACATTCTTAAAATAAAGTGGTGATCCTAACTGATCTAAGACAAGGAATTTATACTAGGATTAAATGTCAGGAATTGTGAAAAACTGAGTTTAAATGTATTTGGCTAAGGTGTATGTAAACTTCCGACTTCAACTGTAAATATGGGCACTCTCATTCACACACATGGAGGATCTTTCAGGCTGTTCTACATCACTTTTACATTTCAGCCATACACCAGTACTACATGTACAATCAACGTCATCAACACTACAACAGCCTCAGGGCTACATAGACTACATGCAAATTCCAGTCAGTCAGGTCAGCTTTCACATACACTATGCAGCTGGTAATGCACTACTCTGTACACCTGGTGGTTGCAGCAGTCCTATGTGCAGGAGGCTGCAGTGCTGTGTGCAGGAGGCAGCAGAGGGAGCCATTACCCTTAACCTTCTCTTTCATTCTTTATCCATGACCAGGCTGTGTGGGTCCAGTCCCAGGGGGATCCAAGGCTGAAATATGCAGCAGGGCCTGGGCCATTGTACTCAGTGTTACTGTAGTGTGGAGAAGTCACCAGCTGGAGTAGCTGGAGTAGGCAGCAGCTTCAAGCGCATCACATCACAACCCCCAACCCGTGAGAACCTCTGTAGGACAGGAGTGCAGAGTATAGGCAGCAGCCTCCAAACCAGGGACAGGAGTGCAGAGTATAGGCAGCAGCCTCCAAACCAGGGACAGTAATGTCTGAGCTCTCACTCCTGTCCTCTCAGTTTCACTGTTCCTCTCATGGCGTTGTGTGCTAAAAGCGTTCCCCTTCTCCATCTGTCTCTGTGGTGAAAGCAAAGTGTAGCACAGATATTATGCACGCACCCCTAATCGCTTTGTGATGGGAAGCATGAGAGTGTTAGGGAGCGGGGAGCTGGAACTAGGGAAGCCCCTCGTGTGGAGGTTTGGAACGCTGCCTCAAGAGTCTTATCCTTTCTCTCTCTCCCTTTTCCCCACTCTATTCATCTCCCCCTCTCTTTCTTTCTCTTTCACTCTCTCTCCATCTCCCTGCCTCTTAACTAGCCAGCCAAGGCCATGCCCACAGACACTCTTTAATCATGGTTGATGAGACGTCTCTCTCTCTCCTGGGTAGTGCCCACTGCACAGCCTTGCCTAGCAGCATGCCCAGCCTTCACATACTCGAAGGCAGAGTGCCCGAGGCAGCCAGGCAGAGCCAGACAGAGCCAGCTGCAGGCAGAGCCCATCTTGTGCTCCAGAGTTAGACAGGCTCCCTTCCGCTGCTGGCACAGTGTGGGCAAAGCTGACTGTCTCCACAGCCACCCTTGTCACCTCCATTCCTCTGCTGTGAGGGTGAGAAAGTGTGAGACCGCGTGAATAGATGTCTCTACTAGACTAGAGCTGCTCCCACCTCGGAAGTGCCCATGCTGAAGGCCAGAGCTACTGCCTCTAGTAAGCTTTTCCCCAAGTCCCCGCTTTAGCGAATACACTGCCACTATCTAGAACAAAATACACTGCCACTATCTAGAACACTGCCACTATCTAGAACAGAATACACTGCCACTATCTAGAACACTGCCACTATCTAGAACACTGCCACTATCTAGAACAGAATACACTGCCACTATCTAGAACACTGCCACTATCTAGAACTAAATACACTGCCACTATCTAGAACACTGCCACTATCTAGAACAGAATACACTGCCACTATCTAGAACAGAATACACTGCCACTATCTAGAACAGAATACACTGCCACTATCTAGAACAGAATACACTGCCACTATCTAGAACACTGCCACTATCTAGAACAGAATACACTGCCACTATCTAGAACACTGCCACTATCTAGAACACTGCCACTACCTAGAACACTGCCACTATCTAGAACATAATACACTGCCACTATCTAGAACAGAATACACTGCTACTATCTAGAACACTGCCACTATCTAGAACAGAATACACTGCCACTATCTAGAACAGAATACACTGCCACTATCTAGAACACTCCCAATATCTAGAGCACTGCCACTATCTAGAACACTGCCACTACCTAGAACACTGCCACTACCTAGAACACTGCCACTACCTAGAACACTGCCACTACATAGAACACTGCCACTACCTAGAACACTGCCACTATCTAGAACAGAATACACTGCCACTATCTAGAACAGAATACACTGCCACTATCTAGAACAGAATACACTGCCACTATCTAGAACAGAATACACTGCCACTATCTAGAACAGAATACACTGCCACTATCTAGAACAGAATACACTGCCACTATCTAGAACACTCCCAATATCTAGAGCACTGCCACTATCTAGAGCACTGCCACTATCTAGAGCACTGCCACTATCTAGAACACTGCCACTATCTAGAACACTGCCACTATCTAGAACAGAATACACTGCCACTATCTAGAACAGAATACACTGCCACTATCTAGAACAGAATACACTGCCACTATCTAGAACAGAATACACTGCCACTATCTAGAACAGAATACACTGCCACTATCTAGAACAGAATACACTGCCACTATCTAGAACAGAATACACTGCCACTATCTAGAACAGAATACACTGCCACTATCTAGAACAGAATATGGCTGCATGTAAGGATGAAGTGGATTATACTTTCGGACAATATGTGTTTGTCTTTTTAGAGCCAGAAAATCCAGCAACTTGATTGTGTATTCTGCAACTCTGACATTCCTTAGCATTGGAGCATTTCTTAATCTGTCTGTCTGTCTGTCTGTCTGTCTGTCTGTCTGTCTGTCTGTCTGTCTGTCTGTCTGTCTGTCTGTCTGTCTGTCTGTCTGTCTGTCTGTCTGTCTGTCTGTCTGTCTGTCTGTCTGTCTGTCTGTCTGTCTGTCTGTCTCTACCTAGAACACTGCCACTATCTAGAACATAATACACTGCCACTATCTAGAACAGAATACACTGCCACTATCTAGAACAGAATACACTGCTACTATCTAGAACACTGCCACTATCTAGAACAGAATACACTGCCACTATCTAGAACAGAATACACTGCCACTATCTAGAACAGAATACACTCCCAATATCTAGAGCACTGCCACTATCTAGAACACTGCCTCTACCTAGAACACTGCCTCTACCTAGAACACTGCCTCTACCTAGAACACTGCCTCTACCTAGAACACTGCCTCTACCTAGAACACTGCCTCTACCTAGAACACTGCCACTACCTAGAACACTGCCACTACCTAGAACACTGCCACTACCTAGAACACTGCCACTACCTAGAACACTGCCACTACCTAGAACACTGCCATTATCTAGAACCTAGAACACTGCCACTATCTAGAACAGAATACACTGCCACTATCTAGAACAGAATACACTGCCACTATCTAGAACAGAATACACTGCCACTATCTAGAACAGAATACACTGCCACTATCTAGAACAGAATACACTGCCACTATCTAGAACACTCCCAATATCTAGAGCACTGCCACTATCTAGAGCACTGCCACTATCTAGAGCACTGCCACTATCTACAACACTGCCACTATCTAGAACAGAATACACTGCCACTATCTAGAACACTCCCACTATCTAGAGCACTGCCACTACCTAGAACACTGCCACTACCTAGAACACTGCCACTACCTAGAACACTGCCACTATCTAGAACAGAATACACTGCCACTATCTAGAACAGAATACACTGCCACTATCTAGAACAGAATACACTGCCACTATCTAGAACAGAATACACTGCCACTATCTAGAACAGAATACACTGCCACTATCTAGAACAGAATACACTGCCACTATCTAGAACAGAATACACTGCCACTATCTAGAACACTCCCAATATCTAGAGCACTGCCACTATCTAGAACACTGCCACTATCTAGAACAGAATACACTGCCACTATCTAGAACAGAATACACTGCCACTATCTAGAACAGAATACACTGCCACTATCTAGAACAGAATACACTGCCACTATCTAGAACAGAGTACACTGCCACTATCTAGAACACTCCCAATATCTAGAGCACTGCCACTATCTAGAGCACTGCCACTATCTAGAACACTGCCACTATCTAGAACATAATACACTGCCACTATCTAGAACATAATACACTGCCACTATCTAGAACAGAATACACTGCCACTATCTAGAACAGAATACACTGCCACTATCTAGAACAGAATACACTGCCACTATCTAGAACAGAATACACTGCCACTATCTAGAACAGAATACACTGCCACTATCTAGAACAGAATACACTGCCACTATCTAGAACAGAATACACTGCCACTATCTAGAACACTCCCAATATCTAGAGCACTGCCACTATCTAGAACACTGCCACTATCTAGAACAGAATACACTGCCACTATCTAGAACAGAATACACTGCCACTATCTAGAACAGAATACACTGCCACTATCTAGAACAGAATACACTGCCACTATCTAGAACAGAATACACTGCCACTATCTAGAACAGAATACACTGCCACTATCTAGAACAGAGTACACTGCCACTATCTAGAACACTCCCAATATCTAGAGCACTGCCACTATCTAGAGCACTGCCACTATCTAGAACACTGCCACTATCTAGAACATAATACACTGCCACTATCTAGAACATAATACACTGCCACTATCTAGAACAGAATACACTGCCACTATCTAGAACAGAATACACTGCCACTATCTAGAACAGAATACACTGCCACTATCTAGAACAGAATACACTGCCACTATCTAGAACAGAATACACTGCCACTATCTAGAACAGAATACACTGCCACTATCTAGAACAGAATATGGCTGCATGTAAGGATGAAGTGGATTATACTTTCGGACAATATGTGTTTGTCTTTTTAGAGCCAGAAAATCCAGCAACTTGATTGTGTATTCTGCAACTCTGACATTCCTTAGCATTGGAGCATTTCTTAATCTGTCTGTCTGTCTGTCTGTCTGCCTGCCTGCCTGCCTGCCTGCCTGCCTGCCTGTGTCTGCCTGTGTGTGTCTGCCTGTGTGTGTCTGCCTGTGTGTGTCTGCCTGTGTGTGTCTGCCTGTGTCTGCCTGCCTGTGTCTGCCTGCCTGTGTCTGTCTGCCTGCCTGTGTCTGCCTGCCTGTGTCTGCCTGCCTGTGTCTGCCTGCGTGTGTCTGCCTGCCTGTGTCTGTGTCTGTCTGCCTGCCTGTGTCTGTGTCTGTGTGTGTCTGCCTGCCTGTGTCTGTGTGTGTCTGCCTGCCTGTGTCTGTGTGTGTCTGCCTGCCTGTGTCTGTGTGTGTCTGTCTGCCTGTGTCTGTGTGTCTGTCTGCCTGTGTCTGTGTGTCTGTCTGCCTGTGTCTGTGTGTCTGTCTGCCTGTGTCTGTCTGCCTGTGTCTGCCTGTGTCTGTCTGCCTGTGTCTGCCTGTGTCTGTCTGCCTGTGTCTGTCTGCCTGTGTCTGTCTCTGTCTCTGTGTCTGTCTGTCTCTGTCTGTCTCTGTCTGTCTCTGTCTGTCTCTGTCTGTCTCTGTCTGTCTCTGTCTGTCTCTGTCTGTCTCTGTCTGTCTCTGTCTGTGTCTCTGCCTGTGTCTGCCTGTGTCTGCCTGTGTCTGCCTGTGTCTGCCTGTCTCTGTCTGCCTGTCTCTGTCTGCCTGTGTCTGCCTGTGTCTGCCTGTGTCTGC
>CM042399.1:14683006-14685506 GCA_023634145.1 Thymallus thymallus | reverse complement strand
CTGTGTCTGTCTGTGTCTGTGTGTCTCTCTCTGTCTGTGTGTCTCTCTCTGTCTGTCTGTGTGTCTCTCTCTGTCTGTCTGTGTGTCTCTCTCTGTCTGTGTGTCTCTCTGTCTGTCTGTGTGTCTCTCTCTGTCTGTCTGTCTGTGTCTCTCTCTGTCTGTCTGTCTGTGTCTCTCTCTGTCTGTCTGTCTGTGTCTCTCTCTGTCTGTCTGTCTGTGTCTCTGTCTGTCTGTCTGTCTGTGTCTCTGTCTGTCTGTCTGTCTGTGTCTCTGTCTGTCTGTCTGTCTGTGTCTCTCTCTGTCTGTCTGTCTGTGTCTCTCTCTGTCTGTCTGTCTGTGTCTCTCTCTGTCTGTCTGTCTGTGTCTCTCTCTGTCTGTCTGTCTGTGTCTCTCTCTGTCTGTCTGTCTGTCTGTGTCTCTCTCTGTCTGTCTGTCTGTCTGTGTCTCTCTCTGTCTGTCTGTCTGTGTCTCTCTCTGTCTGTGTCTGTCTGTGTCTCTCTCTGTCTGTGTCTGTCTGTGTCTCTCTCTGTCTGTGTCTGTCTGTGTCTCTCTCTGTCTGTCTGTCTGTCTGTGTCTCTCTCTGTCTGTCTGTCTGTCTGTGTCTCTCTCTCTGTCTGTCTGTCTGTCTGTGTCTCTCTCTGTCTGTCTGTCTGTCTGTGTCTCTCTCTGTCTGTCTGTCTGTCTGTGTCTCTCTCTGTCTGTCTGTCTGTGTCTCTCTCTGTCTGTCTGTCTGTCTGTGTCTCTCTCTGTCTGTCTGTCTGTCTGTGTCTCTCTCTGTCTGTCTGTCTGTGTCTGTCTGTGTCTGTCTGTGTCTGTCTGTCTGTCTGTCTGTCTGTGTCTGTCTGTGTCTGTCTGTGTCTGTGTGTCTCTCTCTGTCTGTGTGTCTCTCTCTGTCTGTGTGTCTCTCTCTGTCTGTCTGTGTGTCTCTCTGTCTGTCTGTGTGTCTCTCTCTGTCTGTGTGTCTCTCTCTGTCTGTGTGTCTCTCTCTGTCTGTGTGTCTCTCTGTCTGTCTGTGTGTCTCTCTGTCTGTCTGTGTGTCTCTCTCTGTCTGTCTGTCTGTGTCTCTCTCTGTCTGTCTGTCTGTGTCTCTCTCTGTCTGTCTGTCTGTGTCTCTCTCTGTCTGTCTGTCTGTGTCTCTCTCTGTGTGTCTGTCTGTGTCTGTGTGTCTGTCTGTGTCTGTGTGTCTGTCTGTGTCTGTGTGTCTGTCTGTCTGTGGGTCTGTCTGTGTCTGTGGGTCTGTCTGTGTCTGTGGGTCTGTCTGGGTCTGTGGGTCTGTCTGTGTGTCTGTCTGTCTGGGTCTGTCTGTCTGTCTGTCTGTCTGGGTCTGTCTGTCTGTCTGTCTGTCTGGGTCTGTCTGTCTGTGTGTCTGTCTGTGTCTGTGTGTCTGTCTGTGTCTGTGTGTCTGTCTGTGTCTGTGTGTCTGTCTGTGTCTGTGTGTCTGTCTGTCTGTGGGTCTGTCTGTGTCTGTGTGTCTGTCTGTCTGTGGGTCTGTCTGTGTCTGTGGGTCTGTCTGGGTCTGTGGGTCTGTCTGTGGGTCTGTCTGTCTGTGGGTCTGTCTGTCTGTCTGTGGGTCTGTCTGTGTCTGTCTGTCTGTCTGTCTGTGTCTGTCTGTCTGTGTCTGTCTGTCTGTCTGTCTGTGTCTGTCTGTGTCTGTGTGTCTCTCTCTGTCTGTGTGTCTCTCTCTGTCTGTGTGTCTCTCTCTGTCTGTCTGTGTGTCTCTCTGTCTGTCTGTGTGTCTCTCTGTCTGTCTGTGTGTCTCTCTCTGTCTGTCTGTCTGTGTCTCTCTCTGTCTGTCTGTCTGTCTGTGTCTCTGTCTGTCTGTCTGTCTGTGTCTCTGTCTGTCTGTCTGTCTGTGTCTCTGTCTGTCTGTCTGTGTCTCTCTCTGTCTGTCTGTCTGTCTGTGTCTCTCTCTGTCTGTCTGTCTGTGTCTCTCTCTGTCTGTCTGTCTGTGTCTCTCTCTGTCTGTCTGTCTGTGTCTCTCTCTGTCTGTCTGTCTGTCTGTGTCTCTCTCTGTCTGTCTGTCTGTGTCTCTCTCTGTCTGTCTGTCTGTGTCTCTCTCTGTCTGTCTGTCTGTCTGTCTGTGTCTCTCTCTGTCTGTCTGTCTGTCTGTCTGTGTCTCTCTCTGTCTGTCTGTCTGTCTGTGTCTCTCTCTGTCTGTCTGTCTGTCTGTCTGTGTCTCTCTCTGTCTGTCTGTCTGTCTGTCTGTGTCTCTCTCTGTCTGTCTGTCTGTGTCTCTCTCTGTCTGTCTGTCTGTCTGTGTCTCTCTCTGTCTGTCTGTCTGTCTGTGTCTCTCTCTGTCTGTCTGTCTGTCTGTCTGTGTCTCTCTCTGTCTGTCTGTCTGTCTGTGTCTCTCTCTGTCTGTCTGTCTGTCTGTCTGTGTCTCTCTCTGTCTGTCTGTCTGTCTGTGTCTGTCTGTCTGTCTGTCTGTGTCTGTCTGTGTCTGTGTGTCTCTCTCTGTCTGTGTGTCTCTCTCTGTCTGTCTGTGTGTCTCTCTCTGTCT